>MDKJ01345705.1:0-33275 GCA_005239525.1 Nicotiana knightiana | reverse complement strand
TCAAAAGAAATTCATCCCCAACGGGTTCTACCAAAACCCTAGATTTAAAACTTAGCTACTCATTTTTAAACGAAACAAAACTACAAACAATTTCATAATTGAAATATAAGGTAAGAAATACTAGATTGTAGAATCGATGTTCTTCCTCTTCAATGGAATTTTCTTCTTGTCTACTGTTAATCCATGAAAATCCCCCTTTAATTGTGTTTTAGGAGTCTATTTATAGGCTTAGGGCGAACCCTAACCGTGTAGGAGACTTCTATTTCAACCGGGAAACATTTAACTCGTCAAACTCGGAATTGGGCGAAACTGGGGACCCCTGGCGTTTGGGCTCTAACGCCCCCCTAACGCCAGGGGGGGCTGGCGTTATGGCCCTAACGCCCCCCTAACGCCAGGGGGGCCAGGCCTTATGGGGTAAACGCCCCCCTAACGCCAGGGGGGCCAGGCTTTATGGGGCAAACTCCCGGCTATCGCCCGGGCGTCTCCTTTTGCGTATTTTTGACGTTCTGCATCCCTTTAGCTCCGTTTCCATTTCCAATTCACCTACACATGAAATAAACTCCATTAAGCACATAACAAGTGTAATTTTATCATTAATGCGCATAAAATATAAGGTATATCACATGTTAAACTATGCAATTTAGTCTCGCATCAACCGCTCCACTCAACCATCGGCAACCCCGGTATAGCTAACGTCCTTGTTTTGGCATGATTATCTAAAACAGCATGGCACGGAGACAACTAATCCATACCCAATATCACATCAAAATCGACCATATTGAGCATCAAAAGATCTACTCTGGTCTTCAAACTCCCAATAGTCACCACACATGACCGATATACAAGGTCCACAATAATTGTATCGCACACTGGAGTAGATACATGGATAGATGAAACTAGAGACTCACGGGGCATATCCAGGAAATGAGAGAAATACGAGGACACATATGAATAAGTGGAACCAGGGTCAAATAATACATCTCTATGGAAAACTGAGACTATACCTGTAATCACAACATCTAAAGCAATGGCATCTGGTCTGACAGGGAGAGCATAGAAACGGGTCTGCCGCCCCCTGATCAGCCTCCCCTCTCGGGCGTCCCCTAGCTGACTGAGCTCTACCCCTAGTTGGCTGGGCGGGTGGTGAAGCAACTGGTGTTGAAGTCGAAGGTTGAATCCTCTGTTGTGATGAACCTCCTGAAAGGCGGGGACAATACCTCTTGATATGATCCAAATCTTTGCACTCAAAGAAGCCTCTCCCTGCGAATGGCGGTAGGTACTGAAGGGAACCCCGAGCACTGAAACAAGTGCTAGAAGGTCATGACACAGATGAACCCTAAGTTGATGGCGCATGAGACGAACTCTGATCTGGTAGTGCACTGAATGATGACTGGACCTGTTGATAACTGTGTGACCCATGGACATATGATGCACCACGGTGAATAGGGAGATCCGTCTGAGCATGTCTGAATGGACGACCCCTACCGTGCTTGAACTGACCCCCAGAAGGAGCACCGCTAAATCTACCCTGTCCACGAGGCCTCTTGGCCTCCCTCTCAACCCGCTCCTGACTGCGAACCATATCAATATGACGAGCAATATCGACAACCTCATCAAAAGTAGCGCTAGATTCTCTCTCTCTCTGGTCATAAGCAATCGCAGCTGAAAAGTGAGGCCATCTATGAACCTCCTGATCCTCTATCAGTCTGAGGGAACCAACCAGATAGCATGATAGGCCAACTCTGAGAATTGCATATCATACTACGTCACAGACATATCACCCTGACGAAGCTTCTCAAGTTGTTTGCGCAACTCCTCTCTGCGGGACTGAGGCATGAACTTATCTAGAAAGATAATAGAGAACTTCTTCCAGGTAAGGGATGATGTGCCGACCATCCTACGCCTCTCGTACGCCTCCCACTAACTGAATGCAGCCCCAGAGAACTGAAAAGTAATGAACGAGACCCCACTAGTCTCCAGAATACCTGTTGTACGGAGTATCCTCTAACACCTGTCCAAGAAGCTCTGTGCATCCTCTCCCTCTGCACCACTGAAAGATGGAGGTTGGAGTCTCCCAAACCTCTCCAATCTACAGTTCTCATCCTCAGGCATAGAAGGAACCACATAGTCCTGACCAGCTGTATCTGGCTGGGCTGGTGGTGCCCCCGGTGTCTGGAATCCTATACTACCTACTCAGGTGTGTGGGCGGCGGGAGTCTGAGTGCCTCCCCCGGCCTGAGAAGTGCATGCTGCCTTCGAAACTAACACTTCCTGAGCAAGGACTTCGCACCAGTAAGAATACTAGCTAGGGCCTCCTGATGGCCAGGAATTATGATGGGTACAGGTGGTGCCTGAGCTGGTCCCGCTGGTGCATCCATAACTGGGACCTGATCCTGATCCTGATCTGAGGCAACTGGTGGATCTGCAGGTACTACCCCAGCTGTTATGTGGGTTGCACCTTTGCCCCTACCGCGGCCTCGGCCTCTCGCGGCCCTGGTTGGTGGTACTGTTGGCTGCCCCTCCTGCCCGGTGGTACGTGTCCTCACCATCTGTGAGAGAATGAAATAATAGAATTTTAGTACTAGAATCAACAGATTCGCACAACAAGAATTCAAGAAGGTGAAGTTTTTCCTAAGGGTTCTGCAGCCTCTCAAAGATAAGTATAGACGTCTCTGTATCAATATGTAAGACTCTACTAAACCTGTTCATGACTTGTGAGATCTATGTAACCTAGGCTCTGATACCAACTTGTCACAAACCAAAAATGACCGTCGTGATGACGCTTATCGTGGAACTAGGCAAGCCTCAACTCAATATTTCCAACATTGCAAAAAAACTTTTAGAAATAACAGCGGAACGATTTAACATTTAAAGAAAAACCCTTTTAAAACAGAATTATCCAAAAAATGATACAACTATCCCAAAACTGGGGCGTCACTGAGTACATGAGCGTCTGAAAACCACAATACAGTCCACAACAGTATCTAGAGAATAAAACTGAAAGTACAAATAGAATAAGGAAGGGAAATCAAGACCCACGAACGCTATGCGACTACCTCGATAGTCCCCAAAATCTGAAGTCTCAATCAGCCGTGACCAGAAATGCCTGGATCTGCACACAAGGTGCAGGGAGTAACGTGAGTACATCCAACTCAGTAAGTAAGAAGTCCAAACTTTAGACTGAAGATAGTGACGAACTCAATCGGTACAAATAAGATGGAAATAACTATGCAGAAACGTAGGCATGTTCTTAAATCAAATAGGCAACTCAAAATAGTAAAGTAAATCAGATCGGTACAGTGAAATGAGTACAACTATGTTGTCACTACATGCCAATGTCACATACTATAAGTGATGCACCATATTGTCAGCCTCAAATGCTCACACTCTCGATATCTCATATCTCAACCACTCGGTATTGTATATGGCTCATACGACCCAGGGAAGATCCATCCCGGAATATATACAACACTAACCATAGGTCTCAGTACCAAGGAAAGGCCAATCCAACCCTGTAGAGAAGATCCATCTCCAGGTAACAAGTACTTCGAACAAGATCCATCCCTCAATAGTATCAACCGCGTTCACTAGGGGTGTGTTACAAACTCCGTCGGGGCTCCTACATCCCAAGTGCTATCATAACATCAAGATATCCGCTACAGTGTGCAGCCCGATCCCATATCTATCACTCACAATTGGCTTTCGGCTTCACTTAACCATCAACCTCTCAAGTCTCACTCATGTGCCCAAAATATCATGAAACTAGTCCAAAATGGTAATATGATGATTCAATCGATAGCAACTGAGACTGGTATATTACATGAATGCTTGTATATGAGTGAGTGCGAAATATCAGTAAAAGAAGTAAAGTGACAGCAAGAAACGACCACTTTGGGTCTCAACAGTACCGACAATAAGCCTAAATGTGATATCTAACATGATTGACAACTCAATTACTTTATCACATGATAAAGACATGGATATCATCAAGATATTATCATACACAATACCATGGAATCAACCAGGTCACAATTCTCACGATGCACGCGCGCACACCGTCACTTGGCATGTGCGTTACCTCAATACCAATCATATAATACATATTTCGGGGTTTCGAACCCTCAGAACCAACTTTGAAAGCGTTACTTACCTCAAATGCGCAAAAGTCCTACTCTGAAATTCCCTTGCCTCTCAAATCGGTCTCCAAATTCCCCGAATATAGACACAAGCAATACGAGGTGATAAATATAGGCTAAAGGACAATTTCACAAAGAAAACATGAAATCTACCCAAAATCTGAAATCAGCCCGAACTCGGCCCCCGGGCCCACGTCTTGAAATCCAACAAAAGTCACAAAATCCGAAAACCCACTCACTCATGAGCCTAACCATATCAAAATTACTCAAATCTGATAACAAAATCCCATTCAAAACCTCAAAATTCTAACTCAAGAGTTGTTCCTCTTTTTCCCCAATTTCTCACCCCAAATCACAAATTAGATGATAAAATTAAAGATGTAATCATTGGATTTAACCAAAACCAAGTAGGAATAACTTATCCCAATCAACTCCCTGAAAATCCCTCCAACAGTCGCCCAATTCCGTGTTCTCTAGCTCAAAATGTGAAAAATGGGTTCCAACCCTCATTTTTGAAATTATTATTGTCTGCCCAGATTTCCTTCTTCGCGAACGCGGCTGTCCTCTCGCATTCGCGTAGACCAACTCAGACTGCCTCCCAATTATCTCTTAGCAAACACGGTCAATGTTTCACAAAACGTGAAGCTTTACAAGCTCAACTCATCGTGAACGCGGCCCATACCTCGTGAACGCGTAGACCAAAGACCTGGGGTCCCCAACTGCCTCACTTCTCTTCGTGAACGCGACACGACTCACACGTTCGCGATGCACACATAAACCACACCTTCGCGTTTGCGTCCTCTCCTTCGCAAATGCGTAGAACAAATCCTCCTAGATCACACAAACCTTTCGCGAACGCGAGGCTCCTCTCGCGAATGAGAGGAAACCAGAAAATGCACACCAACATATATCAGCCATCAACCAAAGTCCAAAAATGATCCATTAACCACCCGAAACTTACCTGAGGTCCCCGGGACCTCAAAAAAACATACCATCAAGTCCCAAAACACTATACGAACTCAGTCGAATCCTTAAACCACCTCAAATAACATCAAAAACATGAATTACACACGGATTCAAGCCTAATGAACTTACAAATTTCTGAATTCTACAAATGACGCTGAAACCTATCAAATCATTTCCGATTAACCTCAAATTTTGCACACAAGTCAATAATGACACCAAGTACCTACTCCAACTTTTGGTAATCCAATCCGACCCCGATATCAAAAATTTTACTCCCGGCCAAAATTGCCAAAATTCCAACTTTCACCAATTCAAACCTAATTCTACTACGGATCTCTAAATCACATTCTGTATGCGCTCTTATGTCTAAAATCACCTAATGGATCTAATGGAACCATCAAAATTCAAATTCGAGGTTTTTTTATACATAAGTCGACATCCGATCGACTTTTCTAACTTAAGCTTCTAATTAAGAGACTAAGTGTCTCGATTTACCCCAAAATCACTCTGGGTCCAAACCAACCAACCCGGTAAGACATATAACAATTGTAGAGCACAAAAGAAGCAGAAAAATAGGGGAAATAGGCTATAACTCTAGAAATGACCGGCCGAGTCGTTACACTTACATAGGAAAATTGGGGCCGTGACACATAAGGATACTTCTTAAGTCAGCAAACCAAAAGAGATAAAGGGGAAGATGCGACAGAGATCACCAGACCAGGAGAAAGTTTCATGTAAACCTCTTTATGTAGTTCACTATGCAAACAAGCATTATTTACATCCAACTGGAAAACAATTCAGTGTCTCTTGCAGCTAGAGTGAGGAGGCATGTAATAGTGGCGATCTTAACAACTGGGAAAAATGTCTCAGTATAGTCAACTCTTTCATTCTGGGTATTCCCTCTTATGACTAATCTGGTCTTGTACCTCTTAATGGTACTATCTGACTTTTGTTTGATCTTATAGACCGACTTGCAAGGGATTTCCCTCTAATGTGGAGGAAGAGAGACTATGTCCCAAGTCCGGTTTGCAACAAGAGAATAAAATTTCTTTATCATTGCCTCTTTCCAAGCAGGACTAGAAACACCCTGCTGGTAACTAAGGCTCATACATACGTAATTCAACCGTAGGAACCTTGGATGACACAACTAACTAAAGTGAGGAAGGAATAGCAGAGTTACAAACATAGTCCCCATGGTAAACAGGAGCTTGTATAGTTCTACAGGATCTTCTAAGTTTAAGAACATGGACAACAGGTGCAAAAGTAGAAGGAGAAGATATAAAATCAGGAGGCAAAGAAGTGGAAGTAGTAGAGAAAGATTTATGGGAGAAAGATGAGGGGGAAGTAGTAGTAGCAGATGGAACAAAAGGTATATCAACAAAAATAGGAGGAGAAGAAGGAACAGAAGAAGTGGAAGAGTGATGGGGGAAGACATGTTCATAAAACACAACATCTAGGGGGCAAACAGAGTGGGAGGATAAATTCAGCAATTTTATCCTTTCTTCCCATAGGGACAACCCAAAAACAGAAAAAATAGACCTTGGTTGAAATTTATCCCTACCAGTTTTGAGACTTACAGCATGACAAAGGCAACCAAAGGATCTGAGATGGTCATAAATAGGACCATAACCATGCAATTTTTCAAAAGGGGAGACATTGTGTAGGAAAGTAGAGGGATTTTGTTAATGAGGTAAGTAGAAGTCAGAATACAATCACTCAAATACTTAAGTGTGAGTTTGGATTGAAATAGAAGAACCCTAGAAACCTCTAAGAAATGTTTGTTTGTATTTCGTCTCAACTATGCCATTTTGTTAAGGGGTGTGAGGAATAGTAGTTTGGTGATGGATCCCATTGGCAATAAAGAATTGTCGAGCTTTAGAACTGCTGCCCAGTTTATAGACACTGCCAGATCTAAAGCACTGGATAAAGGATCCAATTATACTTTGACCATTTGAATAAAAGCTTAAGCACTGGATAGAGGATCCAATTATACTTTGACCATTTGAATAAAAGCTTTAGGGATAGAAAGAGCATTATTTTTACAAGATAGGAGGTGGGTCCATGTGACTCTTGTGAAGTCATCAGCTCAAGTCAAAAAATACCTAAAATCATTATAAGTTTAGGTGTTGTAACGACCCCAATTTTCAATGTGTACAAGTTGAAAAGGTATAGTTGAATGGATGGAGCTATCAGAAAATGGTAACCTCTGGTGTCTAGCCATAGGACATACATTACATAGAAAAGGTTGTTTAGAGGTGATCTTGTATGATAAGAATGGGATAGATTTCATCTTGCAAAAGGAATGCAACCTAACCTTTGATGCCCAAACACATCATTTTTATTAGCAACAACAAAGGAATTACAATGTAAGCTAGAGATTATAGAAGGAGCAGTAGAACATGAAACATGACTAGGCACATTACCATGATTAGAATTGGAAACAAGAACAAACTTGGAAACAGAAAAACAGATAATGCACCAGTTGGATGCAGAAAATGCAATCCATTTGCAGCCTTACCAATTACCAGAGACCTCCTCAAAGAATACCCCTATAAAATACAGTAGGAAATAATGAAAACTGCAATGTTTGTGAAATGAAGAAGTAGTGTGTGCACAGAAATTAAGTTGAAATAAAAAGATGGAACTAAGAGGAAATTGTGTAATGCCATATATGGACTGAGAATTATGGACCCAGTAGAAATGACTTATACCTTATATCCATTAGGTAAAGTTATTAGGAAATGTGTGGTTAAAGGTTTGAGGTTGTGAAGAATGTGCTTGTGTGGGGTCATGTGGTTTGTAGCTCCAGAGTCAATGATCTAAGGATATATACCTAAGTTTGATACTATAGATGCATGAAATTCAGCAGAATGAACCTCAGGGCGGTTGTACACACATGCAAAATTGGCAAATCC
This sequence comes from Nicotiana knightiana, assembly GCA_005239525.1. Classification (NCBI taxonomy): domain Eukaryota; kingdom Viridiplantae; phylum Streptophyta; class Magnoliopsida; order Solanales; family Solanaceae; genus Nicotiana; species Nicotiana knightiana. The sequence goes on along the minus strand of MDKJ01345705.1, from coordinate 25,259 downwards.
TGTGTTGTCAGCACCAATTCTTTCAGGATGGGAGATAGGAGAAGTGTGTACTTGATGGAGCAAAGTCATAAGATGTTGATATTATTCCTTGGTAAATCCATAACCAGCAACATCAGAAGGACTGGATGGAGAAAACCAAAACTTGGACTAGAACTCTCAAAGTGAACACAAGCTACATATCTCCTACTTTTTATAAACTTGAAGTCTAAATGAAAACCATGCAGCCTGTAACATTTATACATGGAGAGGCCAGGATTTTTATAGTATTTTCAAGTTACACTAGAAGATGGACCAGAATTTTTCTTTGAATCAAACTGAACCCTCTGATTGAAATCTCTATGGTTGTTGATAGGACCAGTTAAAGCAGTAAAAGAGACAGAATCATTTGAAAAGCCGAGAATTGGAGCAGAAATGTCTTGATGTTTCTCATCAGGCTGAAACATAGAATATGCTTTGCACAAGGAAGAGAGGTATGGAATCACCATGATATTACTTTTTTAGGTGGAGTATGATTCATTTGAATCATTATGGAACTGATATATCTTCTTCTCCTCAATAAACTTAGGTAATGCTCCACAAGAATACATTGGTCCAACATAAGCAGTGCTAAGTTCATCCCAAAGACCTCTCAACATAGTGATATAAGTTGCAATATCTATGGATCCTTGAGATGCTGCACTAATTTCTCTTTGGATCTGGATATACTAGGAGCCATTTAAAGTACCAAAACTTTCATTAATTTTAGTCCACATATGTTTAATAGTATCAAAGCACATTACACTATTTGTTATATCTCTAGACAATGAATTAGTTATCCATGGTCATCGCATCATTCCCAAAATTGATAGCAAGGTGAATCAACTTGTGGTTTGGATATCCTACCAGTAGTGAGACCTAGTTTATTTTTGGCAGAAAAATAGTCAACATATTTTTACACCAATTGACAAAACCAGTTCCATCATAACGGAGGAGACACCATATGATTACTCGGATTTTTTGAGGATGTACATAAAAGGGTTGAGATATAGGGATAGTGAAATCATCGAAACCCCTAATAGTAGAAGATGAACTCACTTTAGGACTACCTATAACGAAACCTTAGATATGCAAAGTTCACATACAAATCCTATAAAGGATAAATTCGAACAATATTTGACAAGAATGGTGTGATTGAAAAAGTTGTTGTCCTCCTTTGCAACCTAAAAGAGTAAAGGCCTTGAAAATTGTCGTGAATCCCAGCGACGAGTTGCGAGGGACCACCAAACGAGAAAAACACCAATGACTACTGTAAATTGACCCAAATGCGTCTAAGAACCACCGCAGGAATTGTAAAATGTTCATCGAAACCTAGCAATGTGCAGAAACCTACCGAAATCGAATCTAGAAAACTGACGAAGTAGAAATCTCCGGTGAAAACTGATGAAACTGCTATCTATTAGAAGATCGGAGCCAAAATCGACCGATTTTGGGCTCTGATACCATGTTAATATGAGAAATAATCTCACAATTTGTAGACGAATTGAGCAACCCATAACCCTAACAGTAATGGAAAGAGAGACAAGAGAGAATATGAAGAGGGAAAATTATATGCTACGTTCTTATTTTTAGAATATGTGTGTGTGTATATTACAAGACAAATAAAATAAATTCAGTAGAAAATATATATTTGGGTCGAGTATACAGTTGGGCCACCTCATGACCAACTAAACTATGCAGGCCCAATATTGTCAATACCCACCCCCTCAAATGTTGATGTTATGCATTTGATATCCTAAATGATTTTCTTAAAGAAAACTATTCATTTATTTACTTTCAACAGAAAATCTAATTAATAATTGAGATGTTACAATTAGAATGAGAACGTAGTAGGTCACTACTTAGTTGGTCTTCGCTACACACTAGGAATTAATAGTTGATGTCACGACTCTGTTTCTAACTAAGTCGTAACAGGTACTCAGTGCCTTAACTTGACCGAGCGAACCATCTTGGCTTTTCTATTTTTTTTCTATTTCTGTTATGTAATTCATCTCAACACAATTCAAATTAATTTAAATTAAATTCATTTCTGAATCTTTAATCGAAATAATAGTCTGAAAATAAATTCATTTTGTTATCTAGAATACGTTGAAAAACAATGTAATGCAAAGTGGACATCCATGACTTTGTTCTGATTCTGTCTATAAAGCCTCTAAGAAATACTGAATAATAAGACAAAATTCTATAGTCAACAAACTCCATGAACGAAAATGGAGTTCACCAAGTCTAATAATAATGAGAGGAGAATATTCTAGCTTGTAGCCTGCTTACCTACAAAATATGTGCCTATGTTGACATAGGTCAATATAGGTTACGATCAAGAGAATGCCAGTACACCACAATGATACTCAGTAAGTATAACAATCCTCCCACTAAAGCTGGAACTAGACTCTGAAAGAAGTATGATAAAAGAAAATTCTAAAAGCTTCTGATAAAGAGTTGAAACAGACAACTCATATATTTGTTATAAAATTCTTCTTGATGCATTCATAAAAATTCTCTTTCGTTTCTTTTATCTTTTTTTCTGAAAAAAAAATATAAAAATCAAATAGATAAATATACAACCTTTCTCGAAACAATCGTTGTAAATTTTTTAAAGTATTTTTTGGGGTATTCCATTGATTTTGACATTCTTTCTGATTCTTATTCTGAAAATGTCACCATATGATCGGTATGGTGGACGATCCCAGCCCGATTACCTGGACTGCATTCTTGTGGTGCCTCGTAGTTTAAGGTTCTATCATGATGGAGTTCTTGTGTGTTACCATAGCACTTCTATCATAGTTCCCGAACCCACGATACACCAATTTCCTACTTTGTCACAAGTAGTTTCGGGGTAACATAAACCACTAGAGGCTATGAGCCCTTCTTAAAGATATAAGGAAACTCCCAAAATATTCTTTTGAGTAATTCTTGCATCACAAAATTTAAAACAAGGATATATCTTCACAATTCTCATCAAAATAGTTCCATAATATCATCTAAAAGAAATTCCCATAGTTTATACATTAAAGTAATATATGCAAGTCATGAATGTATGAGACATAATTTATGAAAGAACAGACTCTTCTTGAATTATTAACTATGATAATCGTCTAAGATTTTATACAATTCTAATGGATAATGTGAGTCCACTCATTCCATTCAGAGCCCGCACTAACATCGTATATAGTCTAATAATAACTTATGGCATGATCTTTGTGAGAAGATAACTTTAGTAAAAACATTGTCTCTACTCATCTTTATTCCTTGCTTTTGCATATCTTCGTTTGATCCAACCCAATGGGTTCAACTTATCAAATAAATCTATACATAGCTAATTTAAGACTCAATACTAGAGGTTCCAAGATTTCCTAAATATAGGAACCCTAGGTTTGATTCTTCTCTCCTTCTAGGAATCATCGTTACTCTAAGTTTTTGTAGTAGTTTCTAGGAACAAATATCAACCATAAACCTCTCTAGCAATTGTGGTTGAAAACGATTACGAACCTTACCTTGAATCGCGAAACCCTAGGTTAGCGGAGAGACCTTGTTCTTGAGTTCGTGTTGAGAATCTAGCAATTTCGAGATGGAATATTGTTAGAATTGACGTTTGAAAGTAGTATTCTAACGTTAATCACATTAAAAACTCACCTTAGGTAGTATGAATACCCTTGGATGACTTGAGGATGAGAATGGAGGTTTAATCTTTAAAGAATGAATTTATATTCCTTCTCCCTATCCCTTTTATTTCAATTTCACACCCCTGCTATCACCGTTCGCGCCCAACGCTTCCCAGGACACTCAAATAAAATTATTTATTGTTTTGGCATTCTGACTCGCGCCTGGCGCACCCCTAAGCGTCCAAAAATGCGGCCATTTTTCTAACAGGACAGTCTTCAGTAAAATACATATAACATTTTATAGGTCTATCAAAATGACAAACGGTTCAAAGTGTTAGAAATTATACTTCAATATATTTCTTTTGATATATAGCTTGAATCTCATTTCATTATATATTGATAGATATGCTCATTGAAACTTAGGTTATGTGCCCTTAAACAACTCCAATATATTCTAATTTACTTCTCTCCTCTTATTACAATCTATTCAACATTTTAAACATAATATTTATATATTTTATACCTTCATAACTTTTTACACACCTTTGTGTCCAACTTAGAGCTTGAGCGAGAATATAATACTTAAAAGTTTTTTTCCCGGGGCTTTACTGTGATGACCTGATAGGTCATCTAGAGTTTTAAGCCTAAATTCTGTGTTTGGAAACCTCAAATAGATTCCTTTTTCCTTCCTCAATTTATGTGCTCGGTCCGTGTCATTTTCTGGAAGATTTTTATGTGAAAAATCGATAAAATGTAAAATTGTGCCTTAAAGATTTATTTGAGCTGACTTCCGTCAATGTTTTGAGCAAACGGATCCAGATCCATGATTTGATGGTCCCAGTGGGTCTGTATCTTGATTTGGGACTTGGTTTTATGACCGAAATTGAATTCGGTGGTCTCTAGCTCGAGTTATCGCATTTTTGTCAAAAAATTGAAGTTTAAAGGTTTAAAAAATCTAAGGATTTGCTGAAAGTTTGACTTTGTTGCTACCGGGTCCGGATTATTTTTGGTTCCGGAGCTTGTAATATGTTCATTACTATATTTATGACTTGTCTGTAAAATTTGGTGAAAAAACGGAGTTGGTTTGACGTAATTCAGATATCCGGTTGTTAAAATAGAAATTCTTAAGTTTCATTGAAAATTTCATTTCATTTGGTGTCTGATTCATAGTTTTAGGTGTTACTTTGGCGATTTGATCAGCGAGCGAGTTCGTATGAGGTTTTTATACTTGCGTGCATGTTTATTTTGGATCCCTGAGGGCTCGGGTGAGTTTCAGATAGGTTATAGAGTGAATTTGGATTTAGAATCATAGCTGGTGCAAGTGTGTGTTCTAGTGTTGTCTGGAAATCTGGCATTTGCGAGGTCTGGCTCGCAAATGCGAGCCTGGCATTTGCAAAGAGGAATTTGTATTTGCGAAATGGGGCTGGGAGAGCAGAGTTCGCATTTGCGATCAAAATGATCGCAATTGTGAGGAATCCAAGTTCGCATTTGCGAACAAACCATCGCAATTGCGATGGAAGTAGAAGTGTGAGACCTTCGCTTTTGCAAAGTGTTTTTCGCAATTACGAATCCCAGGTCGCAATTGCGACATCTGTGCCTGGACTTAAGCTGAGTTAGACGTGATTTTTCTCATTCTTCCTAATATTCAAACCTAAAGACCTTAGAGGCGATTTTTCCAAGAACTTTTCTTCCCCAATTCATGGGTAAGTGATTCTAACCTACTTTCTTTCATTTATCCATTACATTTCATAAGATATCAACCTTAAATATAGGGTTTTCATGGTAGAACTTGGGGAAGACTTCGAAAGACTTCTTAGGCTAAAATTCGGAGATTTGGAAGACAATTTGAGGTCGGATTTGAGTAATTCTTGTATGGTTGGACTCGATATCGATTGCGCATTCGAATTTTGTGAAATTTACCCAAATTCCGAGACGTGGGCCCGGGTCGACCTTTTGGGATGATTTTCTCATTTCTTGTTAAAGTCATGATTTCATTATTTGGATTAGTTTCTTATAGTTATATTTATAGTATGTAATTGCTTTTTGCTATATTTGGTTCGTTCGGTCGGAAAATCGAGGGAAAGGCGTTCTTATTGATTCATTGAGGTTGGTTTGAGGTAGGTGGCTTGTCGAAATCCCCTTAGGGTTTTGTATTGTTGTGACAATTTGTTATATGTGAGGGCTGTGTACGCGAGGTGACGAGTGCATACACGGGCTAAATATTAAAATTTTGATTTTATCTAAGTAGTTTCCTTTATGCCTTAATTGAGTTACTTTAGCATGTATAGGCTTAATTTCACCTGTCTACTTGCCTTATCTCTTATTTGCAACTTGTACTACATGTTTAATTGAATTACCTACTATTTTTGATTTCCATATTCCTTATTTAATGGTGGGATTCTTTACTTGAAATTGTTATCCGTGAAATATCATTGTTTCACTTGTTATGTTTTGGTTTCCGTGATTTATGTTGAGATGACTATTTGGTTGTTGCACGAGGTTTCTGCCGTGCGGTTGTTATTGTTTGCACGAGGTTTCTAATATGCCGTTGTGATTATTGATACACATATGGTGGTATAAGGCCTGGGTGTTGAAACTCATGCGGTGAGATAAGGTGTGCTTGATGCGCATGACAAGTAGGGGAACTGCTAGAAATCATACAGTGTGATAAGATTGGCTAAAACGCGAGATGCTATTTTGGGAAATGATTTTTTTCAAATCAAAATATAAAGACTCTCGTGATTATATAAGGAAAGATTGTGAGATATTTACTTTTGGGACTACGAGGCGGTACCTCGGGAGTGCCCCTGTTGATTTCTTCTATTTGTTGTATTGTTGTTGCTGTTGTTGTTCTTTAAGTTCTAGGATTTGTGCTTTCCATTCATGTTGTAATATTCTTTTCTTAATTCCTTGTTAATACATTCCGTAAATTCCCACTGTTTCACTTATTTGTCATTTCATTATATTATTATATCTTCTACCATGTTGCTTATTATTCCCAGTAGGGTCCTGACTTGGCCTCGTCACTACTCTACCGAGGTTAGATTTAGCACTTATTGGCTACAGTTGTGGTGTACTCATACTACGCTTCTACACATCTTTTTTTGCAGATCCAGGTACTGCCTACCAGACCGGGTATCAGTGAGCTAGCCAGTGCGTGGAGACTTCAAGGTATATCTGCAGCGTCCGCATATCTCGGAGTCCCCCTCTTTCCCTATTGTGTTTTTTTAGTTCTTATTAGACTGATGTATAGAGATACTTAACAGTTCTTTTAGAGCTTGTGACTTATTACTACCGGATTTTGAGAGTTGTAACTATTTTGAACCACCGTTTTTTATTTATTTCATATGTTGAGGTTGGAGTTTCAGTTTTATATTCAGTTATTCCGCATAATTGATAGGCTTACCTAGTCTTAGAGACTAGGTACCATCGTGATATCCTATGGAGTGAAATTGGGATCGTGACATGTACAATTGGCAAGCTCGATTTACTATTATGTTTGAAGCTCAAATCATAGCTAGAGTACTAGTTTAGTAATATTTGGATGGTGAAAATAGATTAAAAATATAATTTGCCATTTTCGAACAAGCTTAAAGAAATTGGTTTTAATTTAAAACTAATTTTTGTGAAAAATTTGGACCGAGTGTTGTTAGACTTGTTAAAATAGTCTAAGGAGATTGTCTACAAAATAAAGTTATTTGGTGGAGAGTTAGACTGATTTTCAACAATAATTGCAACTGAAAATCGTAGAAATTTGTTATTGTAGCTAGCGACGTTTATATATTTGTATACATTGTTATACACTTTTTATACAAGGTTGATACACAAGATAGATAAAAAAAATTATAGGCATATAAGTAATGTATAATAATATAGAAGTGTATATGTAATGTTGCGAAAATGTAAACTAAAAAATTATGAATATATTGTGTTGGGCTGTTAACATTTTACATTTGTGCAAATTTCTTAACATAATAAGACGACCACTGATTTTCTGTTTCTTTGCGCTATCTAATTAGGTAGTTTATACTTTTGAGTGTTGATTTTTTTCTAATATCATTAGTTCAAAATCAAAAACGACGTGGAACACATACAACAACAACAGATTTCAATCTTAACTCATTTTGATACCAACAACTTCAACATTACAGAAAGCTCCTACTTTTCTCTAACAAATAGAGAGAGAAAATGAATCTTCCTCCCATACCACCACCCACAGTACTTAATCACGACCACCACACAATGAAAGAAGCCTCAAAAATTGAACTCTCTGATCAAGACCTTGATCAGCTCACTCGTAGCACAAGCAATGCCTCACTCAACTAATAATTTCACTGCCAAGGTAAGCTTTTGAGATACTCTCTCACCACCTCCACCAACAACGGCCTCCCAACTCGAAATTGATCTTTTAAAAAAATTAACCTTGGACGTTGAGAACTCTAATCCATTCTATCATCCATTCTTCATCCCTATATCCTTAGATAATACTCCGACTCTATCGTCTTTGGCATCAAACCATCATCATCAAATTTCTAGACAAAAAAATGTCCTATACAAACCTTAAAGTTAAACTGAACTCACTTTGGCAACTTGATGAAGCGCTTCATTTAATAAATTTGGGGTACGACTATTACCTTATTAAATTCCAACACTCTGAAAATATTAATAAGATACTTCACCATGGCCCTTGGTTCATTGGATCATAATACATTACTATCTGCCAATGAGAACCCAAGTTCAACCCAGCTTTGGCACACACAAACTACACCACCGTATGGATTCGTCTACAGGAACTTCCTACTGAATACTATGATCTATAAATTCTCCAGAAAATAGCGGCGTTTATTGGTACACTCATTAAAATCGACACATGCACAATACACACATCCAGAGGCCGCTATGCTAGACTTTGTATACTAGCCCCATTAGGAAAAATCCTCCCAACTAAAATTCTCCTTGATACACACACTCAACTCATTTTCTATGAAGATTCATCAATGATTTGCACTAAATGTGGTTATTTAGGTCACAATCTACATTACTGCCCAACCAACCACTACCACTGATTCTACCTCGGCCCAAGCCCAAGATATCTCATCCACACCCACATGTGATGAAGACCAATCCAGCCCATGGAAAACAGTCACATACCCAAAAAATAAAAAAAATTGACAAAAATGCTTTGCCAAAAAATCCCCAAACCACCTCTATAACTCAAACCTGCTCATCCTCTCCCAATACCACTGCCCCAAACCCTAAGGTTCGAACTAAACCCCACAAGGCTGCAAATATCACCAATAACATTCCTCTCCATAATTAATTTGATTTCCCAAATTCTGATTCTATATTGGACCCACTACCCATCATCACTAAACTTTGCACGCCAGCCCTACATCTCCTACACTCCACTCGATTAATCCTAGCTCAACCCATCTCAAACCACCATCATCATCTCCCCCCCCCCAAATAACAACGCCCACGCACACTATGGAGTTACACGAAATACATCACAACAACCGTCCCCCTCCCTTGCATCCACTGATATGTAAATCACTCTCCAAACAACTCCTACAAAATCATAATACTAACACGAAACTACGTAACCTAGTTGCTCATCATGATACTACCTCACATGATTATCCTACTACTACAGTTACACAAAACAAAGCAACACCAACTGCTACACCTCCATCACCCCAAATTTCACCAATTCAGATCAGTCCTAAGTCTACTCCACTTAAGCCAGTAGTCACCTCAATCACGCCACAACATTTTCCTACCACTCTTAATTCTCCTACACTAGCTACTACAATGACATCACCTCCTACACCTAATGATAATTTTCTAACAGAAACACTTCTCAATAGCCAAGCAACCTCCCCTGCTCATTCCTTGGTATTTCCAGAAGCACATCATGACTTTCAGCATATTGATAATGGCCAAAATCGACCTCCACCCACTAAAATGCATACTACCCATATAGCAACCATCCCTTCGAATACCACTCCACAACATAATACTCCTACACTAACACAAATTACCACCCAATACACTCACACCATCACTGCCACCAAGAATGTATCTCCCACACTCTCATAGGCAACATCATCACCACCACAGGCACAGATGCTATATCAACAACGTTCACAAATACCACTATCACCACCACCTTCCCCCACACCTCCTCATCTAGCACCAACAACCCCACTTCCAACAGTGAGCAGTGATGCATCCATTCCCCAAACCATGCAACAACAACCTATTGCCCTACCACCAATAACCTTTCCCATGCATCAACAACAATACCTAGACCTTTAACTACTACAAAATCATGTCACCCTTCTACTGGACACTGGGAGGAAATAACATTCTCACTACAAGAGGGGAGTCAACCTCAAGCGCAACAAGACCAAGTAATGAACCTGATCCACCAACAGGATATCACCATCCTTCAACTGCAGCAAATCATCACCAATATCAACAATGCCAGACTCAACTGCTCCATCACCCTATTTATTGGGGTACGCCCCAACAGACCAACTATGGGCCATGGTTAGATCCAACACAACCAATGTAAATGCCTCCCCCACCATTATCATGCCCAACACAGCAATAAGTGATCGACATACTGAACACCAACTCACCACCACCTACTCCACATCAGGAAGATCCACAGCAGGTAGAAGAAGTCAACGACCTACTAGAGACTTTTATGGAATCAATGGTGCTGAACGACTTCCTGACAATCTCCATGCCAAGAAACATCAAAAAGAGTATCTCATTTTTGTCCCCTCCAACTCTCCAGAAAATCTCATTGAATATATGTCTCGACCCCTTCTCCTTGGACGAAAGGTATGTGATACTCATGATCCCAACATTACACGACAATTTGCTGCGTGCAGCACTCTAAAACCCACCTCATCTTCTGATGCACTTGGAACTCTCACTAGCTCCGGAAGGGAGCAACTCACACGTTGAAGGTCTCATGAAGATTATGCTTTGAAACTGTCGGGGAGCTCACAATCAAGAATTCCGCTGGAACCTACGATTTCTACTAACCTGGAATACTCAGTCCATTTTATGCCTGACAGAAACAAAAATGGAGGATCATACTGATCTCCCCACTGAGTTTAACTACACTGCCTAATCCAAGTGGCGGCACAGGGACAATTAGGTGGCATAGTCCTTCTATGGCGTGCTAATGAACTAATGGTTAATCCAGTGGCAGTTACAAGCCAAGAGATGCATGCCTTAGTCCAGGTAAATAAAGCCCCAACTTGGTTTTTTTAATTAATTTATGCTAGCAATAATTATTCAAATCGTCAACTCTTGTGGAAAAATTTACAAACTGTCCATGCTAACCATAGTAGTGCATGACTATTATGTGGAGATTCTTATGAAGTTCTACTTCAACTGAAGAATTCGGAGGGGCAACTATTACTATTAAATGATCTTTCAATTTTAATAATTTCCAAAATAACATAAATATGATTGACTTGCGGTTCTCAGGTTCACGATTCACATGGACTAACAAACCTAAATTCAATCATTCTAAAAATACACCTAATATAATTATTATGGAACGTCTTGACAAATTCTATGCCAATAACAAATGGCTTGAATTATACCAAGACTCAACTGTAAAACACCTCCCTCGCACCCGTTTCGACCACTGCCCACTACTTATAAACTTAACAAACCTTACCCTAAGCCTCCATATAGCTTCAAATTCGAAACTATATTGTGATAACATCCACAATTTTCCAATATTGTCACCCAAACATGACTTAATGAACATGATTATCCTAGGGATTAAAATGTTTTACTGATTTAGCTATTCATTGGAACAAACACAACTTTGAAAAAAAAATTTACAATTTTTTTTTAATTGCACGATTAGAAGGGATACAACATAAGCACCCCAATACAAAAAATTCATTTCATTACAATTAAGAAAATCAACTCATAACTGATTTCAACAATCTATTACACAGCGAGGAAGAATTTTGGAAATTAAAATCACGCATACAATGGCTAAATAAGGGTGACGCAAACACAACTTTCTTTCATCTTTCTACGATACATAGATGTGGATGTAATAGAATCCTAAGCCTTCATGATACCGTAGGCAATTGGACTTTCGACACTAAGATTATACACCAAAAAATCCTCAAATATTTCCAAAAATTATATACCACTCAACTAACATATTGCGAAAATTAACGCATGCCTACTCATTCAAAGTCCCTCACAACCCTTGATATCCAATCACTCACCCGTACTTTATCCGTTACAGAAATTTCTACGGCAGTACACTCTTTCAAGCCTTTAAAATCCCCAGGCCCGAATGTCCTACACCTTATCTTCTTTCAAAAAATTTGACCTGAAACCAAACAAGTGGTCATTCACACTTGTCAACATGCTTTACATACATCTACTATTCCGCAGGAAATGAATAAAACTAATATCACAAAGAAGCTTCCTAAAGGTCGTAGGACAGATGATAATGCCATCATCGTTCAGGAAATTATGCACTCCTTTCGAAGACAACATGATAAAGTAGGAAACACGATGATAAAAATTGACCTTGAAAAAGCTTTTGACCGCTTAGAATGGTCATTCATCCGATTCTCTCTTCAACACTTTCACTTTCCACAACCTTTAATCAATCTCATAATGTCCTGTGTCACGATCTCTTCCATTTCTATACTCGTTAATGGCATACCAACCCCTTTTTCCAACCATCACGGGGTATAAGACAAGGAGACCCCCTATCTCCTTACCTATTCATCATATGTATGGAATCCTTGTCACGTATAATGGAACATAACGTTGATATTTGCTGATGGACACCAATTCGCTTAAATAGAAATGTCCAACCTCTCTCGCACCTAATGTTCGCGGATGACCTCATTTTGTTAACACAAGCAATAAGGTCCAACACCACCACCCTTATAGAAAATTTTTACCAATTAAGCGTGAAATCAGGATAACGTATCAATCTTCATAAATCAAAAATACTTTTTTCATCTAATGTAAATTCAAACCTTAGCCAATCCTTATCCAATGCTCTAAATATTCCCTTTGCCACCAACTTTGGTACATATTTGGGATTTTCAATTACGCTCAATCGACCTAAATCATCAGACTATCAGTTCATTATTGACCGAATCGCCTCAAAACTCTCCGGATGAAGATTCCTTACACTAGCAGGAAGAACAACTCTCATTAAGTCAGTTTTAAATTCAATTCCCCTTTACTCCATGCATATTAATTTATTACCATCCAAGATCATCCACCAACTGGATCGCCTCCACCGCAACTTCTTATTGGGTTCATTCGTTCAGAAGCGTAAAATCTACCTAATCAATTGGGATATAGTTACTTCTCCTAAGTCGAAGGGGGGGGGGGGAGAGGTTTGGGAATCCAAAAATTAGTTCCTAAAAATCTAGCCATGCTCACAAGCCTTCTATTACGTTACTCACACTCTAGTAATTCCATATGGACTAACATACTTTCAGCTAAATACAACCATCAACATAACCATACAAATTATTTTTTGTACACAATGAACACACACTCAAAGCCTCTTACATATGGAAGAGTATGGCAAAGGTCACTAAATACTGCCAATCGGGCACAAGCTGGAATGTGATAAATGGTAATCACATAAGCTTTTGGAGTGATCATTGAATTGCAAATAATTTGTCACTACGCCACCTCATCCAAGGTCCCATTCCTAGGAACGAACTGAATCAGTCCTTAGCTTCCTTTATCACAAACTCATCTTGGGACCTTTCTACCTTTTCCTTCATATTACCCCACATATTCAATCTCTCATTAATAATACCCTCTTACTTACAACTCATCAAGCGAAAGATATCCCCTACTGGCACTGTACCTCCGATGGTAAGTTCATTGCTTCCTCCGCTTACTACTACATCCTTCATCAAGAACACCATTGGACGACAAACTTTCCTCATAACTGGATTTGGAAATTAACTTCCTTACCCAAAATAAAATACTTCTTTTGGTTGCTAACTCATGAGAAATTACCAACAACAACGCTCCTCTATCATAGACAAATCACTAATTTTGCTAGTTGTCCAATATGTTATATTTCTATGGAAGACATACCCCACATCTTTTTCCACTGCAAGCCAGCAGCCACATTGTGGCAACACCTCCATATAAATACACCCTCATCAAACTACATCGACTGGATGCACAAATTGTGTACCTCACACACCCTAATCTCAATAACAACCAAGATTGTTATACCTTTCTTTATACTAACTCCCATCCTTTTGTGGCAAATTTTGCTAAACCGTAATAATAATTTCTTCAATAATACCAAACACCTAATTGATCCCGCACATTATCACACTAGTAATACAAACGGCTTACTTGACCAATGTCCCGGAGAAAAAACATAGATCTGCTAAGGAATTTATCTCATGGCATAAACCACAACCGCCTCATTACAAATTAAATATTGACGGGGCATATGATCCAACATCTCACCATGGTGGAGTGGGGGGGGGGGGGGGGGGGGGGAGAGGGAGGGGTTTGTGATGCCTCAGGATATTGGATATATGGATTCGCGAAACACATATCATGTACAAATGCTCTCCAAGTTGGACTGTTAGCCCTTTACCATGGATTATCCATGGGGCATTTGCATCTATACCCGCTTTTTGGGTCACTTTTTAACTTATACCCGCTTTGCAAAAAGAATTACAAGCGTACCCACTTTTCATATAATTTCAGGCATACGGGCCTGAAGTAACAAAAATTTTTGCCTGAAATGTAGCAAAACTTCAGATATTTTTGCATGAAGTTTGTCCTGACTTGCAAAGGCAATCACGCAAACTTCAGTTCATAGTGCAAATGGCAAAGTTCAATAAAACAACAACATGTGTTGGCTGAAACTTTTGTTTGTAATTGCTGAACTTAAGCATTCTAGTAGCTGAAGTTTTGTTCTGTATTTGCTGAACTTCAACATGTGTTGCCTGAAATTTTTGTTTGTAATTGCTGAACTTAAGCATTCTAGTAGCTGAAGTTTTGTTCTGTATTTGATGAACTTCAGCATGTTTTAGCTGAAGCTTTGTTCTGTATTTGTTGAACTTCAGCATGTTTTAGCTGAAGTTTTGTTCTATATTTGCTGAACTTAGCATGTTTTAGCTGAAGCTTTGTTATGTTTGTGATAAACTTCAAGGATGAAGTTTGTTTTGTATTTGCTGAACTTCAGCATTCTAGGAGCTGAAGTTTTTGTTTATATTTGCTGAACTTAGCATGTTTTAGCTGAAGCTTTGTTATGTTTGTGATAAACTTCAAGGATGAAGTTTGTTTTGTATTTGCTGAACTTCAGCATTCTAGGAGCTGAAGTTTTTGTTTATATTTGCTGAACTTCCGCATTCTTAGAGCTTAAGTTCTAAAACAACAATGACAAGTTGTCATTAAGATCCAGTTGCTAACTACTATTTATTGTATATTTTAGCCTTAGAATAATGAAATTATCAGGAAATTTGAAAAGCAATACTCCCTATAAAACAAGACCATTAGTAAAAGTAACATCTTCACCTAATACACAGGGAATCAAGTCGTGCTTTCATGTTTCAGTAGCAATAAAAATTAGAATTTCCGAACTGGACGGTCCAGAAGCTAATTCCTAGCTGTAAAGAGCTAAAATAGCAAATATAAGTTGTTCTCTCTATCTTCAGCATTCAAAAATGAAGGAGGAGGAGAAAGAGGCCTGAAGTTATTTAAACAGTGGGTACAAGTTAAAAAAAATTTAAAAAGTGGGTATAGATTGAATGAGGGCGACCAAATAGGGCGTCTCGTGCAATTTTTACATTATCCATTGCCATTAGCCGTTGCATGCAACTTCTAATTGCTGAAACGGACTCTCAGGTATTGCTCCAAATCTTTCAAACTGGTAGTCCAAAGTACTCACAACTTATTTCCACTTGTAGGTCGAAGATCCATAAACTGAAAGTGCAGCAACTTGGCCACACCTTTCGAGAGGGCAATGAGTGGCGGACGCTTTAGCAATGTTTGGAAAATCAAAAATGGGATCATCTCCACAAAAATATCATGTTTTTTGAAGACCCTCCCCCTTTACTTTCATGCAATTAGATTTTGATGTAATTGGCACCAGCTCTTTACGTTCAGAACATTCTCCTGTAATCTCGTAATTTTAGTAATGCAATTCTCCGTTTCAGCAACAAACAAAAAAAAATAACAACAGATTCAGTATAGTCCCACAAAAAAAAAAAGTAACACGTAAAACAAATATTATGAAATAAAATCATCTGGAAGGTAATTGTCGTTTGATTTTTTGAAATATAAATAATTAGAATGTCCAAGCGTGCACCGGAAGTCCAAAAAAATATAGTCAAAAGTTTGTTAAGATAGGTAAGCATTCCAGTTTGAATCCTTTTTTTGTTAGGGAATAACAATTAATTTATTTTCTTGTTTTTCTTTTATCTCCTAATCGCCAGATGCAAAAACACGCAACAATTATTAACTCTAGCTTAATCAATAATTAATTTCCTTTCTTGTGTAATTTCGTTATTAATTAAGAAAATCTTACAAGATTTGATTGGCGATATGAGCATAAGAATTTTCGTAGCTGACTCGACACTGGTCCAATCTGGAATACGCCAAATACGAATTTTCATTATCAAGCTTTACCTAACCCCATTAACCAAATTTGAGTTTAACATCTATTACTTAACTGATTAGACACCACTTAAAGCCTCTTTTTTCTTTCTAACGTCCACTTTAATACTATTTTTGTCATTTTTTTTAACCTATATTGAGTGTTTATAAAGGAATTAATGTTCGTAATTAGTTAACAGTTTATCATAAAATTGTCCGTATTCCTCGTTATCTTTCAATGTCCTCTTATGTGTCAAATAAGGAATTGGCCAAGCCCAATCCCTATAAAAATAAAAATAAAAAACTCTGTATAATGTCATTTCCACGTTGTCCACACCACACACATACTAATACATTATAGTCTTGTATTTTATACTTGGTCTATACATATATGATTTCTTCAATATTTTGATTTCTTAATTCTTTTCTCATATTCTTTCTATACATATAAATAAATTATTGTGCCATGTTTTTGGCATTTATTGAAGACACAATTTTTACACGAATAGCTGGCTATATTATTTGTTTACTTTTTCTAGTTATATACATAGACTATATATTGATTATACATAATTATACACATTTAATACATCAATTATGCATATAACATATATTTGTTGTCTATTTTTAGTTTAAGTTGTAGGATAAATGGCTATTTGGGTTAATTCTTCTACCTTAAAAACAGGTGGATTGTCTTCCTCCATTTTAACAGGGAAGATTGTAAAAACTTTTCACCTCGAGTTGCAACTTTCAAGAAAATGAATTTTATTAAAAGGATATAATTTTAGTTAAATGGGGTTGTAATTAAAGATCAATTTTGATTATACTGTGATTTTCATGTCAAACCATTGCTTGTCGTGGAAAGCATGAATTCTGCTTATTTTATACTAACGTTAAATGATTTAGACATATAGACAGATATGTGATAGGCTGGAAGCCATATAGAAGAAAATGCACATTGATATTATACTAGCAATATTTTCATTTTATTAAGAAGCTGTGAAAATGTGCTCTATATACAACACATTAAACACACACACACATACACATACATATTAGCTGTATTAAATATTTTCCAGATTTTATTTAACTTGTTACAAGATTGGCTGTAACATTTTGCAAATGACTAAATTTCCTTGAAATTGTTTGTGAAGCATTTGAACTTTATTGCCATAGTCAAGTTAAATAAGTACTCTCTCCGATTTATAATAAGTGACCACTTTGCTTTTAGCACGTCCATTAAAAAAATACTAAATTTTATACAAGAATACCTACAATGACTAAACTACCCCTAATTAAACATTTAATGTGAGGAGTAAGAAAACTTTTTAGATATTTACATAGGGATTATTTTGTAAAAACATATTAAATTCTTTCTTAATTACATAACTGAACACTTATTATAGACCAAAATAAAAAAGGAAACTGGTCACTGACTGGGAGGAAGAATTGTATAAGGAAACGAAGATGTCGTTGCAGAAGTTTGAAGAAGACAATCTCAACAAAACCATCTAGAAGTTTGTGATAATATTGGATCCGAGAGGATTTTGAATCCTGATCCCACATATTAAAAATATATATAGCACTAATATTCACGAGTGGTAACAAATTGATAACTTAATGTCAATTTTTATTTTATTTTCATGTATTAAATCTAGAAAGCACATTAATATGTATGAATAGGAAATTCTTTAGTCCATAATTTTTATTCATAGAAGAAGGTAGAATAGTAGGTTATTGCCTTAATGGTATAACTTATATATTTTGCACATAAAGGTCAATTCCCAATGCTCATTAAATCCTTCCTTTCCCTCATCCAAGAAGGGGCAGAAAACTCATACTTAGCTTCTCTCACCTTTGACTTTTGAATAGCAAAATATGACACTTATTTTGAGATGAATGGAGTACTAATAATAACCGATACTCCCTCTGGTCCACAATTAATAATTTTACGGTAGTGTTTACACAGATCAACAATTCTACCTTTTATCATTTATTAAAAATAAAATTGACCATATTAACTTTTATTATCTCTTCACATAAACACTTCTAATATATACTTCAAGGACAATGTAAGAGAAAAATAATTAATTTATTCTTAAAAATTAAAAAATCATTTATTTTGGATCATACCAAAGAAATCTAACACTTAGTATGAAGGAGAGGGAGTATAAACCAATAAAAGAATGGGCTTTGACGTAAGGAAATGGACGAGGCATTTACACCAAATCATTGGTGTTGAAAGGTCAAAGAGAGGAATTGTATGGTTTGGTTTCTTTTGATTTGTAGTTTTGTTGATGTAGGTTTGTGCAATTAATTTCAATTTCATTTTCTTGGGGTCAAAGTAATTGAATTGTCAAAGGGTTTGACTAGTCTTGAATTACAGAGTAATTATCACCACTGGATCCTATGCTCTCACTCCTCACATTTCCTGCCATTTGTATATCTTGCTTGACTATCTGTTTTTATGATTACTATACCAATCGCTTTGTAATACTTGTCGAAGTTTGATACTTTATTATACAATGATTAGATATTAATTCAAATACAATTTAAATTATTTCGATATAGGGTCTACACTTTTTTAAAATTAATTACTATAAAATAACGTTTAAAAAGTCAGTTGAAAAATAAGTCGTGATGTATTTTTTTCATTGTAAATTGAATGATATATAGTTTTATTCTTTAAGTATTTTCAGTTGTGTTAATGTATTACCTTTCTTTTTATACTAATCAAAATTTGAATAATAATACAAATTAATTTTATTTCCAACTAGTTGATGAATATATATTTTTTTGGTTCTTTGAAATAATAATAGTGATTTTTAATTATTAAGAATTTTGAACAAGAAAATTTGTATTTTGTTCCAGTTTAATGACATAATATTAAAAATAAATTTATCTCTCGATCACTCTACATATTAATCAAATTGACCTTAAATTAAAATATTACAATTTTTTCTAGTTTCATTTTATATGGGTATAATACAATTTTCATCACAATAGTTATTTGTTGAGATTTTTTAAAAGTAATTAATTGTATATTTATGTATTTTGAAATTTATATAATGTTGAATTCTTATTGAATATAAGAAGTACCTAACTAACTTCGATCATAGAGGGAGAACTATAATCTTGTATGATGATACTTCACATACTTCCTAATATATAATGATTTTTAAAATAAAACAATTTCACAAATTAATTGCCTTAATTTTTACTTCAGATATTCTCAAATCATACTTTAGAGAGGGGTTACTTATTATATAATTTGAATAAATTTTAATATCCTATAATAAAAAAGGGACTTGAAACTATATTTTATTCTTAAATATTTTTTTCCTTATTTTATAAAGTATTCCAATTGAAATTGTAATTTGATGAGAACTTTGTATAAAATGATAATAATATAAGAACATCTGAATGTAAATCCACATAAATTATCACTAATTTTTTTTTAAATAAAATTTTCTTTACCTGAAATAGTTAATAAATAAAATAAATGAAATTATATTTCTTAAGGAGATAATAAAATTGCCATATATAAATGTATATTAGCATAGTATTTTAAATCAGGTGAACATTTGAATTATAAAATTACCAAAAACATAACAATAACCATCAAGTAATGCATTTAAAGAAGATAGCGGGTTGAATAGAAAGTGGGGTCCACCTAAAGAATTTAATTGCTTATCGTCATGTTAGTTTTGCTTTTTCAACCCACAACCAAATTTTTGAGCCTAGTATACAAGCAAACAATACACTAATATATTTGAAATGACTATTATGCCCTTAGTCGGCCTCCTCTTCTCTCTTCTTGTGAACCTATTTCCTTTTTGGTCCGTTCAAAAAAGAATGAGCCCTTTCTAAATTTGAAAACAATCTTGTATAAACTTACAATTCTACCATTAATAAGAAGCTTTTATAACCACACAAATACTGTGGACTCCTTTTTGATTTATTTAGGACCACATATTCCAAAAGTCTTCATTTTTTCTTAAATTCCGTGCCTAGTCAAATAAGTTCACATAAATTGGAACGGACGGAATAGAATTTTAGCCATTGAAATTAAAGGCTCTTTTGGAGATGCAATTTCATATTTCAATGGCTGAAATTGTATGACGCAAAGGAGCCAATCAAGGTGGGCTTAAATTGTCCATGACCAACCCTGGCATTTTGCCCGAAACTTTACCTTCAACGGGCCTTTTCTTTTACAATTAATTAAGATTAAAATAAGTGAAAATAAATATTTTACTATAAAAATTAAAAGATAGCTATAAGAGATAATTTTTTAAAAGAATATTTGTTTATAATAAATAAGATATCAACATCTGCTATAGGAGTAAATTTCCTTATAATTAATTATTAACTTTCTTTACTATGTTAGTTTTACAAAGACAATTCAATAGTCAAAATATCAAACTTCGAACATCACAAATTGGAATTTGCTACCCCTTTGTCTACTTTCTCCTGTTGAATTCCCCTTTTCATCTGTTAAAATGAGAAACGAAAAAAAAAAGAACTATCCTGCTTATATACGTTCTTTGAGTGTCAAGAAACTAGTGAGATTACACAGCAAAATGATGGTAACTAAGAAACTCAGAGGTTAAAACTATAACAATACATGTTAGAATGGGAGTCATCATAAACTTAGTGGGCGTTTGGACATAAGAATTGTAAAATTCCAAAACATGGTTAAAACATTTTTCATGTGAAAATAGTATTTGAAATTTAGAGTTGTGTTTGGACATAAATATAATTTTGGATTGTTTTTCAAGTTTTAAGAGTGATTTGAGTAAAAATTTTGAAAAACGACTTTTTGGAGTTTTTCAAATTTTTGAAAATTTCTAAAATGCATCTTCAAGTGAAAATTGTTAACTTTATGAACAAATACTGATTTCGAAAAAAAATAAAAAAAATTTTGAGAAAAAAGGGAAAATTTCTTATGTCCAAACGGGTAGTTAAAGTACTCATAGGCATCTCCAAATAGTTTTCTCAATCCAATTTATATAAACCAAATGTCAGCATCAAATTGTCGAAATTTTAGCCCATCTTAGTAGAAGTGGACTCCAAAATCAAAGTGATGGCAGACTGCTATGATCGGGCCCCTTTATACTTGACACAAGATAGTAAAACAATACCAAAACTTGAATGGTTAGCCCACATCCCATATTTATAATTTTCCTTTATATAATAAATAAATTAGTTAATTCATCCGTGCTTCGCGCAGTGAGATATCACTAAATTCACAATTTCTTTTTTGTAAATTTAGTGGAAGAGATTATATTTTTATAGTAACAAAAACTAAAGAAAAAGTTATTACATGTGAAAACATAAAACAAATAAATCTAAGAAAAAGCATCACATTGTCTGTAAGTTTATAATGATAATGTGCTCGAAAGCAATCTCCTTTTTTTATGGCAAGAAAAGCAGTTGTGCTGAAACGCAATCTTCTCAGTTGGAAGAGAAGTTGACATACATTTTATTGAAAAAATATTTTTAATATATGTCCTATTCCCTCATGTTCTTATTTAAATATTATTCACAAATAATAGTACTATGATTATTGTTAATAATATTTATTTCCGTGAAACTCTTAAAACTTTTCAAATAGAATGGGCATGAAGAATTGGACATATAACCTTTAAAAACTTGTAACATTTATGACAAAAAAACATTTTATTGTTGTCTCGGTAAGTCCTGTGGAAGCAGCAAAGCTCAATCTTTCCTTCACTCTTGATAGAAACAAAATTGATCTCTTTCTTTCCAATTTCAATCAATATATTCATGCAACCATTGGAACTGTCATCAAAGGGTCATTAGTAATTATACATGAGTAATGTATATATGTTTCTAAACATCCCAAATCTACTGAATAGACCATGACTGATATGTTTGTGAACTGAAAGAGAAAGCAGAGAAGAGGAGGTCAGCTGAGAAAAGGCTTTGTAATTCCTATTTTCATTTTATGTTGATTTCAAACCTGTTGTATCCTATGGAGTTAAATATACTTGTGGAGTAGAATAGCATGAAGTGAGAGGGAAATTCTTGAAAATGTGCATAGAGAGATGAGCCTTATCAGAGAAATCACTGTATATAGAGACCAACACCAGATTAAGACATAGTTTAAAATTGTGATCAGCTTTCCATACCTATCAGTTATCCCTTATTGTGCTCAAGTTTCCAACAACTATCAGTTAACCCTTATATCTGAATCAAGAGTAATCAGTATGCAAGTAATACTTCTCAATGTCATACTGAGTTTTTCTGGTCTTCATTATCCTAACAGAAATAGCATCAACCTGCATATGCAGGCAAAAATTGGAAAGTCAACAGCAAAAGAAAAAGAGTGGAATTTATCCTTCTCTTTAACTATTTTTGGCCTTAGATATAATATGATTGTTGAATATACTAACAGTAAAATAGTGCAATAGTGCAGAATACACATTATTCAACCAATTAATATGTCTGTTAAGAAACTAATTTTTGACGGGATCTGTTAAAGACAACACAATGTTTGTCTGTGAAAATGACATAGAGAATAAACCTAGTATTTGTTATCGCCTCTGTGTTAAAACTCATAAAATCAGAAGAACTGTTAGAAGAAACAGAAAATATATAAACGATAGGAAATATTCCGAGTCCACAATTTCCTTGTGTGTCCTTAAGGAATTTTAACCCCCTCACAAGTTGCCAAGGTAATGGATTAAATCCTCCCAAGATGAAACGGAATAACCTTCCTGCAACAGTGGCAATACAAAGTGCAGGATACCAACAAACTCAAAGAACGGAGCAAGCTTCACACTTACGAATTTGAGAGAGAGAGACTGCGAAGTAGAATGCAGTATTCAGAATGGAATTCAAGATTTTTCAGTGTGTGGAAAAAGAAGCCATGCCTCAGAATTTATAGGCAACTATTGGAAGAAGTGTGATGTCTGTTCAGGAAAAAGTGTCTGTTCAGGAAAAAATGTCTCAGGAAGGAAAACAACGTTCAGCAAAGACAACGTTTTTGGATTTCAGTTAATTCTGTTAATGAACTAACTGACATTTAATTTAATTATTAAATAATTAATTAAATAAACTTTTTCCAAAAATAATCTTATCGATCGATCATTTGAAAAATCCGAATCCGAATCAGAAGCCGAGCCGAGCGAGCGACGACGACGGCGCGAGGATACATCCTCTTCAACTCCTTTTAAGAGCTCTAAGAAGTGATCCTATATTTATACACACAAGTGTAGTTGTCTTTCACCAATGTGGTACAAAGTTCATGACAAAAGCTCACTTGATTCAAATTTTCATTTCCCTCCATTTTATTTCCCACCATTTCCCAATTCACACTCCTAGACTTTTAAGCCCAATGCTTAAAGTCTTTAAGCCCAATGCTTAAAGTCCAACAATCCCCCACATGAATGGGAATGGCTGTAACAAGAATGATCATAGATGGACGCTGTGTGATTTGCAAGTAAGGATTAATTGCATCTGGATAAGTAGGTTTCCCTTTGAACTTTCCGTAGTGAACATATGTCGGATATACTCGGTCAATCGGTAGATTTGATATCTTTGAACCGTCGAACTTTAGTGTATACCTAGACAACCATATGTCACATAACCAACCCTTAACCGTCTTTTTGGTTCTCATTGTTGTGTTCATTTCAGCCATGAACACCACCTGGTTTCATAAGTGCGTAGAGAATTGGCCTTACAGAATTCTCATTGAAGCGACTTCACTTCACACTTACATAGGTGATTCCTAAACGTGTAATCTTTTGGATTGACACCACTTCAAACTTAGGTAATCATTAAAGAACGTGTAAAGTTCTATCCTTGTTACTATACATTGTCTTCATCACTAGAAGGGACCAAAAAAAAAAAATTTCTTTGACAATGTTGAACCGGTCAATCATAACTTTGTTTGAGCTCCTTGAACCTAGATCTCGGAATATCCAAAATTCTAGGTAGAGTTACCGCCATGATGACTTGTCCTCGGCCATAGTCCCATTCCCTTAGATGATTTCTCAACTCCCTCTCTAGTTAAGCCTTTTGTAAGCGGATCCGCCACATTATCCTTTGATCTTACATAATCAATAGTGATAATTCCACTAGAAAGTAGTTGTCTAACGGTGTTATGTCTTCGCCGTATATGACGAGACTTTCCGTTATACATAACGCTCCCTGCCCTTCCTATTGCAGCCTCACTATCGCAATGTATGCATATAGGAGCCAAAGGTTTTGGCCAGAACGTAATGTCTTCTAAGAAATTTTGAAGCCATTCAGCTTCTTCACCGGCCTTATCCAAAGCTATAAATTCTGATTCCATTGTAGAGCGAGCGATGCACGTCTGCTTGGAAGACTTCCAAGATACTGCTTCATTGCCAACAGTAAAGACATATCCACTTGTGGACTTTGTTTCTGTTGAGCCGGTTATCCAATTTGCATCACTATATCCTTCGATAACCGCAGGATATTTATTGTAGTGCAAAGCGTAATCTTGGGTATATTCCAAATATCCCAGAACTCGTTTCATTGCCACCCAGTGATGTTTGTTGGGATTATTTGTGAATCGACTAAGTTTACTTATTGCACAAGCTATATCAGGACGTGTACAATTCATGATATACATTAAGCTTCCCAGTACACGAGCATAATCCAATTGAGACGTACTTTTACCTTTATTCTTTACAAGATAATGGTTTAAGTCAATTGGAGTTTTTGCACTTCTAAATTTCAAGTATTTGAATTTTTCAAGTACCATTTTCACGTAATGTGATTGAGACAAAGCCAGACCCTGAGGAGTCCTCTGGATTTTAATTCCTAGAATTACATCGGCCACTCCTAAGTCTTTCATATCACACTTACTAGCAAGTATTTGCTTAGTAGCTTGAATGTCGGCAGTGTCTTTGCTCATTATTAGCATATCATCAACATATAAGCAAATAATGACTATATGATTTGGAA
>ML430142.1:0-46693 GCA_005239525.1 Nicotiana knightiana | reverse complement strand
TATATTTTCAGATTATCTTTGACTTCCAGTTACTTTCAATTATTATATTATCAGTTCAGTTTCAGCTTTCAGTATATTGCCTTACATACTCAGTACCTTATTCGTATTGACGTTCTTTTGTTGGGGACGCTGCATTCATGCCTGCAGGTATAGATAATCAGATTGACGAGCCCTCATAGTAGACGAGGTTTGCATTCAGCGAAGGATCGGTAAGACTCCACCTCATTGGGAGTGCAGCCGAGTCTATGATTCATTGTGTTAGAGTTTTGCTATAGACGTATGGGTAAGCCGGTACCCTGTCTTGTTTGATGTTAAATAATCTTAGAGGCTTTGTAGACAGAGGTTCAGTTTGTACAGTATGTCAGAGGTGTTGACGGCCCATATGCATTCATGTTTTAAGAACGATAGTTTATTGATACAGTGTTTCCCACTTACAGTTGTGGAGTATGAGTCGTGGCCATGTTGGCCCATGATAGTTACACAAGGAATGAGTTCAGGCAACTCGAACTGTGTATGTTCTAGTTTTAGGTCAAATTATCATGAGTTACAGAGTGGTTCGTTCGGGCCATCATGGCTTCGGGTGCCAGCCACGCCTCCCCAGGTTCGAGGCGTGACATAAAAAATATTAACAAATTTTTTTTCCAAAACAATAACTTACAAGTTGTTCGCATATCCAGCGTCTACGCCCCACATTACCATTTGACCAACATGGCTTCAAAATCGCACGTTTGCCACAATAACAACTTGGTATGTCATTGCGTCTAGACATTTCTTAATGCAAGACAAATGGAAATTTTTTCTACTTGTTTCGTTAAGCGCTAATAATAACTAAATGAGCTAGATTTTTATAGGCAGATAATACACATAACACATATTGGTGCCGCTCAATGCTTCGCATGATAATGATTTTTTGGGTACAAGACTGATTTTCCAGAAAAGGTATCTTTTTTCGATCGACAAGACAATACACATAATGCATATTGGTGTTGCGCTATGCTTCACGTGATAATGATTCTTGAGGGTAAAAGATAACTTTTCCAGAACGACAACTTTTTCAGCTTGACAAGACAAAACACATAATGCATATTGGTGTCGCGCTATGTTTCACGTGATAATGATTCTTTAGGGTAAAAGACATTTTTCCAGAACGACAGCTTTTACAGAATGACAGCTTTTTCAGGTCGATAAGACATTACACATAACGCATATTGGTAGCGCGCTATAATTCTTTGGGGGTATAAGACAACTTCTTAAACTGAAATAAGAGATATGTATTCAAAGACCATTTGAAGAAACATTACAACATCGATTTAAAAAATGCCACTAACATTTAATAAGTGGTTCACGACGAGGCAAAAGGGTGAAGGTTCTTCAACAGATCCCCATATAACACATCTTAACACTATCGATCCCTACCTTGAAAAAAAATATGCTAGGTTGATATACTGATTTGGTTGATGACAAGTGGTATGGTATTCAGCATCCCTTGGAAAATAAGTCTATCAATATACACACTGATCTCAAAGTTGCAGGGCACATTATTGAGGGCGAAGTGCATTCTCAAAAGCCGGAAGGTATGTGAATTTGGGGCGAAAAACTACAATAAATTCCCCTTTACTCAAAATGATGTGATTATGAAGTACTATATGGCATGGTCTTGTTGTGCCACAGGCACTGTCTGCAACCTTCCAAACAAACACACACAAAGATGAACTATAAGTGATTCGACATTTGATGAAGAAGATTATAGAGATGGAAAGGGGGGCTAGTTGTTCATCATGCAATGAATGATCTTAACTTCCTGGGAGGAACGGAGGACCAGTACTGGAATTTATTAGAAAATGAAAAATTTCATAGAGACGATGATTATCTTGTTTTCCCAAGTTGAGTGAGGGACTACCTAAGTTTCTACCAGAGACGTTGAACGTAGGAGTCCCATATTGTTGTTGAAATCTAGCAAGTGGTCTTATTGATGATAGCGATGAAATACGAGAAATATGTGTCAATAGGGGCCTAGTTACAATGCCCTCTGTCCCGAAGGGTACATACACGATGTTGACGAAGAAGATGAAGACAGTGGACAATGAAATAGTACCAAACAACGATGATAATGGTGAATGACAATTCTTTTCCATGGGATGTATGTTAAATTGTTGTACTGAAGTATTAATGCTAAATTTCAATAAGACTTAACACTAATGGAAACATAACTTTATCTCATACATTCTGCAAGATAAAGAGGTACATACACTTATTACAAAAAATTACTGAAACAAAACACTACGTATATCCTTGATAAGTGGGCACATTGGATGAACTTCCACCAGGAGCTGAATTACCACCGCTACCCAAACCAGCTGAAGGACATTTACAATGGACATGTCCTGTTTGCAAACATATGTGATGATAGGTTATAATTACGTATTTTAGTCGCTTATTACACTCTAATTTACTGCACTTCAATTGAGTTGGAGCTTTAATCGCTAGTGTTTTGCACTAATTGTGTATTTTATGCCTTGTAAGAGTGATTCCGAGGTATGTAGATGTTATGAAATGAACTCAAGTAGGTTAGAACTTTGAATTCTGAGTAAAATCTCAAGGAATTAAGCCGGTATCGTGTTCGGGGATCAAATTTGATAGTTATGAACGAACGAAGAATCGAGTAGGCATATTGCGCATAGTCTAGAAAAATAGACATAACTTTTGTTTCCGAAAACCATTTTGTCTATAAAATATATGGTTGGAAAGCTAACTCAATGGGATACAACTTTCATGTTTTATGTTTTTCCAAATTAAAAATAAAACAGGGTGAAAAATATGGTCGAATCTTCGATCGTGTATCTGGACGCGGATTTGAGGCAGAACACTAGGTAAAGTCCGCGTCCGACCGCGGTTGAGTCCGCGGTCGCGGATGTCCAGGCCTGGAAAAGTGTCATTTTTCGCGTAGGAGAAGGTATAATTGTTTGGGCCCGACCCTACTTGGTATATATATACATGGAAAAATAGTATTTTGAGGATCTGGGACAGATTTTTGACATAATTTAGACCTAAGGAGGCTAAGGAGACACTACTTTAGGGTTTGACAACACCTTTGGAGGCAAGAACACGCTAGGAGCAAGGAGGAAGATTCAACCACGAGTTTTTCTCCTTCTTCTTCCTATTTTTCATTACTGGTTATGACATTTAGTATTGTAGTTTTACATACTATTATGAATAGTTAATTTGTCATCTAGGGTTTTGATAAAAACTTTTGTAGGATAAATTCTTGTTATGTATTTATATAATTGAGCCGTTGGATTTCTCTACTTGTTCGACTACGTGCTTATTGTTGTTGATTGAATGGCCATTGATTGACTGTGCATATTTATTATGTGTTGCTTTAGAAAGGATACATATTTAGGTGGTTGTTGAACAACGTCACTCCTAACATATGTGAGAAATCAATGCATCGGATTTAAAGGTAGGTTAGAAATAACAAAGCCTTGACGTGATCATAATGAGCGGTTAGATGAATCCAACTAGCGTAGTTCGAGAGAATATGTCTACTAAATTGTTGTAGTTGCTTGAGAGAGAATTACGGCACCTAAAGTTCTCACGATCAGTGGAGAATACATAGGAGAAATTGTAGGAAACATAGCGGGAAGGATTCTGACAATTGGGAAAATCATAACTCTAGACCTTCTTAATTTAGTCTCCAACCCTAAGTATCTTTAGTTGTTAATTTACTGCTTTAGTTTGTTAGTCAATTAGTTAGATATAAGAATCTTAATATTTATAACTTAGAAATTTATCCGAGCTTGTCTTCTTAGCGATATTGAACAATTATGGTGAAATCTTAGTTCTCTGTGGGATTCGACTCCGGACTTTTAGATCGGATTATATTTGCAGCGACCGCTTATCCTTTTCAGGACTAGAGTTGGGCGTGATCAATATGCCACATTTACAAGCATAATCAGTATCACTAACATCCATTAAGTTTCGTATACGCGTTCTTTTTTGCACTTGTCGTGGATGCAAATACTCCTTGTTACACACCATTTTAAATATTTCCGGCAGCCAATAATGCTCAGCACCCACTGACTGTAACTGTCCACTATATGTGTTTAAGTTTGTAGCAACACTATATTCTTTATCAACGTACCTCTTTGCCGCAAAACCTGTATGTGGAACGCATCTCATGGAATGTGAGCGCGTCATGCGATAGATGGACCATTTCCCACTAGAGCATAACCTTCTGGCTTCATTGACAGTGTGTGTATTATCCACCCTATTTTGATAGATAGCGGTGCAAACTTCAAAAATATTTCGCTCGTTGGAATATTGCAAAAATGAATGCCAATGTGCTCGCTTCCTGTATTTCTCAAATCTTTTCATTTTTACTGGAATAAATTCAAAACCCCTTTCCATCAATGACAATGCACCTCTAACCCTTTCAACAAACCTCTCCACCGTCTGCTTGAATGACATCCGTACCATGGCAGTGACAGGCAATCCACGTGCAGACTTCAATAACCCGTTGAAAGACTCTAACACATTTGTAGTTAGAATTCCCCATCTTTTGCCACCATCCGTATGCAAAGTCCTTGTCAAGCTCATGTCGCATCAATAAACGATAGGCTCCTTGGTCTTCCTGCCTGATCAATTCCATTCGCCTCCTGAATTTACACTCTTGGTGATCTGTTGCATCTATCCACACTAAATCATACAAATCCTTGTTGGGATATTCCTTCTGGAAATTGGCCATCAAGTGCCTCACACAGTAATGGTGGTAGGCATACGGTTCCTGCCATGCACACAAATTCTATACATAACTTAAAATACCGCCATGTCGATCAAATATTACACAAATACCTGAATGGTGTCTGATATTGTGCTCCTTCAAGTGGTTCAAAAATAGTCTCTACGTCTCTTGGATTTCATTGGCACAAATAGCAAAAGCTAAGGAAAATACACCTCCATTAGCATCTACTGCAATGGTAACCAACAACTTAATATCATACTTTCCATAGACTTGAGTGACGTCTATGGATATTACCAGCCGACAATGCACAAAACCATCAATTGCTGGTTTAAATGCCCAAAACACATATCTGAATATATTTTCTGGTATTCCCGAACTACGCTCAAGCTTCCATTCAACAACAGTCCTGGGGTTTAAAGTGTTGCAATGCGGCCATGTACCTGGGTAGAGATGCAAATGACTTATCCCAGTTACCATAAACAATTTCAAACGCACGTTTGCGCCCAAGAAGTACCTTTCTTTTGGTAATGGTACACCCATATTCCTTGTGGACAGATGTTATACACTTTTTGATCTTTTACCTTATGGACGCTTCAATGCGTGGAATCAAGACAAGAGAAATCAATTCAATATTGAAGTTAAAATGATTCCCACCGAATGTGTTCATTTCACAATTGTGGGTGCCAACATACTTACCCACAACATACATATTTGTTTTCGTCTTCCTCGCACGCAGCATCCACTTACAACCTGTAAACGATCTACGAAAAATAACCTTGTATACATCCGAAGATGACTCATGAACCACGATCTCACGACACTCTTTGATGTTGTACACGTACCGCCCTGCTTAGGCACACTTTATCAGGAAAAAGCATGCCCTTTGACAGCACCGTGACTCTAGATTCATCCCACATTGCTGTTCGAATTTCGTAAAGATCCCCTGTGAGGGCATCCACATCCGGTATACTTGGCAAATGATCAAGGTAGGGAATCTCCCTTGAACGAAACGACACGTGGGACTCGTACACTCTTGGTCTAATGGGAGGTGGAGCATGGTCCCTCGTCAAATAAGGTTCAACATTCTCTTTCACCTCATCATCACCCTCATCAGGGAAGAGTGTGTCATCTCCAGGCTCATTAACATTGTTGTCATAATCACTATTCTCTTTCTGACTCTGCGCATCTGCCAGATCCCGATTAAATATGTCGTCTTCGGGCAATTGAGTAAGGACAAGACCTTCAAGTTGCTCGTTTTCACTGCACAACCAATAAAATAATGAGTTACTCAAATTGATCCAAACTTTACATATATGTTTACCACTTCACTTACAAATCATAATGTGTTGATATACCATGATGGACATTATCTTGTGGATGATGACTTCCGGATGGACCACCATGACCAAATATACCAAAATTAGGCATATTACAACTGGATGTTGGTTCATAACTTATAAAATTCATATCTGATCGGTACCCCCTGTGGAATATATGAGTGTTAATAAAAATTCAATACATAAAAATAAACATTGTAACACAAAGAAAAATTAAAGTTTACCACTCGACTTGTGGATTATGTAAATTGGGGAGAAATTATTTTCTCGCTCCTCATTCGCCCGTGGAGATAAGTTTAGATCAGGCCAAACTCTTTCACCGGAAACCTGTTCGGCTAAAACTGCTTCAAAATAACCACTCGATGATTGAAGGGTATCCCTACTTTGCACAACCTCATTATTGCAAACATCTTCAGCCTTGGCGAATATTTCCAACATTTTTATCACAAGAAATTTCCGGTATTCATCCGGAGTCCTCAAAAAATCTCTCAGAATTTCATCTTCTTTGATGTTAAACTCAGCATAACAAGCAACCCCTTGCAGAGTGACAAAATACGAATATCTTTCGATTACTTTAATATTCACCGAACATTTGCTCATACTCATTTTTTTTACATAACAACGATACTAATGTATCGTACTCCATTGTAAGTGGCAACTTAATATGACAATGTGGAGATAAACTATAACTTACTGAATTATTCGCCACCACAACCTCACCTCTCTCCCCCCATTATAATGAAACTCTAATTCTTCGCTTTTCAGACATTATGATAAAATGCAAAATAACTTAACCAAGAAATATTTCAGAAGACTTGAAGAATCCTGATTAGATTTTTACAAAATACTGAACCTTTTTAAATATTGCAAAAATCAGTCCCGGGGGTACAATTATTTGAGGTATAACGCCTTAAATATGCATGTTATATCCAGTTGAATTATTGGTATGTCAGTTAAGCCTAGAAGAATTATTGGTGGGCCCATTACCTAAGTACAACGCGGTATTTCACCGCGCTATACCTTAACGGATACAAACGGCCATTAAGGTATAGCGCGGTGAAGTAAGGAGCTATATATATTTTGGTGCTCAATTTTTTTTCCACACATATTAGTTCTTTGAGTCCAAATAAATCACATTTTGGTTCCGGTTCATCTTGTTTACTGCCTCATCCTTGAAATATTTTTTCTGCCTTGCATCTAATATTACTGATCACGCTTAAAAATGTGGAAGGAGATCTTTGCGTGTGATTCTTGGAGAGAAAGAACCTTATTTATTTGGATTTTTAATTTTTTATATGTGCTTGACTAATTTTGGTAAGTTTATGATTAATGACTGGAGATTGGTAAGTTGAGACTTATTTGGGATATACTTAAAGATTCCTTAACTTTTTTTGTTCAAGATCGAACTTACTATTTATGAGAGAAATCTTGGGGTTTTTTTGTGCATGAAGATAATAGGTATTTGATTTTTTATAAGTTTTATGCTTGCTCTGTTCACCTCTCTTTATTGAGTTAGTGAGCTTCTGGTGTTTTATATCCAATGTAGGTTAAGGAAAATATACGCCTATGATCTGTTTTGTACTGGGCGTGACTAATTTTGAATGGATGGACATATATTTGGATGTGGATTTGTTGATACGCCAGTCACTCCTCACTAGTGTTTGATTCATGCAAAAATCTTGTATGGACGTTAGGTCAAGGATCAACTAGGGGCGGATCTAGAGCAAAAGTTACGGGCTTAGAAAAACTCAGTAACTTTTGTTTAGATTTTGTATTTGTACTAAAACATTTATTAAGAATATAAGAATATTTAGCTTGAAAATCTAATTCGTTAGTACAATTATCATGTATGTTAACTTAAAATTGTTATAAAAACGCATAAATTTAAAATTCTAGATCCTCCTATGGGATCAACAACTAAAATCTCCTTTAGTGATATTAAAGAATATTCATTTCATGAGCTAGTTTATGAAGTTGAATTTTGCTAGCTACCTCAGAGCTAGCTAATTGCTTTGCAGTGCAATTGTTTTCATGCAAAATCAGTACTACAAAAGGATTTGTAAAAAGAATTTTGCTACACATCGGGGGGATTTTTTAGCATTTTAATTTACTTATTTCTAGTATAATCTTTTTTAACTTGTTTTTAATAGCCTGTTTGGCCAAGTTTCTTCAATCATAGAAAGCACTTTTTTTTAAACCTTTTTCCGAAGTTTAAGTGGGCATTCGGACATAACAATAGGAAAATTTCAAAAAAAAAGTGAAAAAATTTTTCAAGTGAAAATGGTATTTGAAAAATATAGTTGTGTTTGGACATGAATATAATTTTGGGTTGTTTTTGAAGTTTTGTGAGTGATCTGAGTTAAAGTTTTGAAATACAACCTTTTGGAGTTTTTCAAATTTTCGAAAAATTTCAAAATTAGTCTTCAAATGAAAATTGAAATTTTATGGCCAAACATTAATTTCGAAAAAAAAGTGAAAAAATTCTTATGTCCAAACGGGCTCTAAGTGTTTTGTCAAGCTTTTGAAAGAAAAAAGTATTTTTGAGGAGAAGTATAAGTAATTTTGGAGAAGCAGAAAAATGTAGAGCTCATTATTTATAGCTGCACAAGGTCCCTAGGCTTAAGTTCCTGTTTAATGACAATTATGAGGGTCATTGAAGGATGTGTAATGGTGAGAAGTGAATTTCTTTTTTTCTGTAGCGGATCATGCATTTAATGTTGTAGAATATTCTTCATCGAATGCTACCGGATGGCGGCATTAATTGCGTCGTTATGAGCATCATTCTCTCCGGTGACAAGCGAGATCATTGCCTTCAAGTTTAGCTATCTTCTGCCTTCGGTTCCACGTGTCACTTTCTCATGCGATTATTAAATATAAATATATTTTACCCCATAAACCAAACGCAAACTGTTTCTCACCAAAATTACTTTTGAAAAAAATATTTTTGAGAAAAAAATACTTCTCAAAATAAGCTGATTTTTGCAGCTTGGCCAAAGAGGTTATAATAGCTTATTTGCCCAAGTAGCAAAAATTAGGTTATTTTGAGAAGTATTTTTTCTCAAAAGTAATTTTGGTGAGAAGCAGTTTGTGTTTGGCTAATTAATTTAAAAAGTACTTTTGAGAGTGTTTGACCAAGCTTTTAAAAACTGATTCCCCAAACAGGCTATTAGTTAGACCTTATTGTTCAAAATTGGGACTCTCAATCGCGCCCGCAAACGCATATTGCTTTATCTCCGTCGAGACTATCCACTGAGCCGTTCTTTTACCAATTAACTTTTGTTGATCTCAAACCAGACATTCAAAAAAATCTTTTTTAAAAGTAAGTCAAGTCATTTTATGAAAAACGTATTTCATGTCATACCAATTAACTTTTGTTTCTTTGAACCTGTAACTGTTTCCACAATTCTTTCACGAAGGGTCGTTTCCTGTATCCTACTCAAAGAAACCTTTTATTTATTCATTTTTCAATTAAGATATTAATAAAAGTTAAGTTCTCAAATGGGTTCTTTCTTAGAATCATGAATAGAGTAATAAGTTAAATCTTGTTTTTTAGTGATGGGAACGAAGAGAAACATGATGTAGAAGAGGTACTAGGAATTCAGAATGAACAGACTGAATTTGCACATGTAAGTGAATAAGACGGTGTTTTTGGGGTATCCAAGTAAACCCTACGGAATGCTGTGAAATCATTTCCAAGTGGACCTAGGGTTATGCCCTCTTTGTTTCCTGTCTACTGTCTTTCTTCCCAAAAAAACACAAACAACTTGTTCCAATTTCAGTGTTTTGAATTTACTTGAGATCGTTTGGCGTTTATACTAAGCCGAACCTCTGTTTAAC
Source organism: Nicotiana knightiana (assembly GCA_005239525.1). NCBI lineage: Eukaryota > Viridiplantae > Streptophyta > Magnoliopsida > Solanales > Solanaceae > Nicotiana > Nicotiana knightiana. Next base: position 36,778 of record ML430142.1, on the reverse strand, counting down.
CTAAAATTTAATTATTAAATTAAGCAATTCTATTTAAAGAATTAGGCCACAACAAACAATGGGACTAAACTAAGGCAATTGAACTTTTGCTAATGAAAAATAGGATAACGTTGATACTAATGTAAGTAAAATAACAAAATAAGTATAGAAGAAGAAGAGAGAGATTTTTGTTGATCGATTCCAAGTGAATGAGAGATGATGCAATTGTGTTGGAAAACTAATTAAATTTTTTTAGTTTATTTAGGATTTGATTTATTTAATTTATGTCTAAATAAAATTTATAGTTAGAATAAATATAAGAATAGGCTTTCTTCTTTCTAGTTGAAATATGTTTCATGTTATAATAAATAGAGGTAGTGATAGCTTATTTTATGTGTTAAGATCTGTGGAGAAAATAAAGAATTGTAGAGAGCTTTCAAAGATTAATAATAAAATATTTTCTTTCATATTGGTATCAGAGCTTCTACAATCTTGGGAGAAAATCAATTAGCCTCCGTTGCCGACGGGTGGCGCTAGCCAATGCGTGCCGCCGATCTGGCCATTCAATAGGTTGGCAAACATCAGGGCGAATAATATATGGGTGAGAAAAATCATGATGAGAAGAATTGAGAAAAAAAATTCAAGTTTAAAGAGACGCTGTCAAATATGGACAAGAGAAAGAAACTCTTCTCTACGAAATTGGAGAGTAGCGGTTAAACAATAATAATTTGAGAGATGGTGACAAGAACATCAGTAATTGGAAGTTGGTGACAAAGTGCATCAACGGGTGTTGAAGACAGGTGCTTCAACAAAATTTGATGTTGGTGACAAAGTGCATCAACGGTTGGTGACAAAGTGCATCAACGTGAGTTGGAGACAAGTGCTTCAACAAAATTCAGTGTTGGTGACAAAGTGCATCAACGTGAGTTCGAGACAGGCGCTTCAACAAAAATTGAGTGTTGGTGACAAAGTGCATCAATTGTTGGTGACAAAGTGCATCAACGTGAGTTGGAGACAGGTGCTTCAACAAAAATTGAGGGATAAAGACATGTACTTCATCAAAAGTGAAAGCTGGAGAGAAATGCTCCAACATAACTGCACAACGACAAGTCAGACGTATACAACTTTGAATTACGGGAGAATGTTGGAAAACTAACTCAAAGTTGTAATAGAAAATCTTAATTTATTTAGGATTTGATTTATTTAATTCATGTCTAAATAGAATTTACAATTAGAATAAATATAAAAATAGACTTTCATGTTTCTAGTTAAAATAGATTTCATACTATTATAAATAAAGATATTAATAACTTATTTTATATGTAAAAAAAGTGCGAAAGAAATTAAGACGTGTAAAGGTCATTCAGAGATTTATAAATAAAATATTTTCCTTACTGAGACGATTTTCAAGAACAGTCGTAACTTTTCTATAATTTCAACAATAGTCGTATGTATCGGAATCATGAGAATGAAAGCGGATACAAGACGAACTTCTTGGACGGCTCTTTAATCCAATGTGTTTGTTACACACTGATCTCTGTGTTTGCTACATGTTGACTTTTGTGCATGCCACACGTCTCAATATATTCTACCAATAAAAAATCACAATGCAAAAGATTGTTTATGCGTTAATTAATAATAAAAATTGTTTCGCGATGATTAATAGTAGAACAATATAAATAAATGAATTACTTATTCATAATGATATTTTTATCTTTAAATTGTTTAATAATTATATTGCTATTACATATAATCTTATTTCACATTTTATCCCGTATAATTTAATAGGGATATTGTATTGGTCGAAATTTAGACCACACTTAATAACGTCGTTGGTCGAGGTCGAAGCTTGGGTCGGCCAATATTTGGAGACGAAGGGTCTATCTTGAACGAGATCGGCAGTAGGTCGAGCAGAAGAACAATATTCTGATAGAATATTTCCTCCCTTGTACTTCTTAAGGTTCCCAGAGAATGTTCCCTATATATAGGAAACTAAAGAGAGAAAAAAGGCAGCTGAAACTCTCTGAAAGAACACTTTGTAACACTGACTATTGGAGAATATACACTCATTGTCTTTTCTATTGATTTCAAAGTTGAAAGACACATTTTTATATACCAGATCCAAGAACATAGTGTTCCATCCACATTGCTTGTCATCTGCATTACTGACAAAAAAGATAGTTGATCTTTAACACTTGGTATTTTGGGCGAGTTATCCTTTAATATTACATTTATTGTCATTGAATGTATCTAATCCCCCTACTCACTTACGTATTTATTGTCAATCATTATCGACATCTTGTCTGGTATTTAATACTACGACGCTTTAATTTCATTCTATCCATCATCACGTTCGTAGATCTGACAGTCATTAAGTTTAACTAGGATTAATCTTCCATTTCATTCGTTAAATCTCTTAGAGAAAGATTAATCACGTTTTTGGTAAAACAATTTGGCACCGTCTGTGGGGATTTCTAGTTAAATCCTATAGTTTCTGTTAGATCTGAAAAGAAAACAACAACACACAAATTAACAATGGCAGGAAGAGTAGAAGAGAGGTTAAAGGCCATAGCAGACGTCACTGCCAACCTCATGAGCACCATCGATGAGGCTAACAATGGGGGAGAGGAAAACGCTACACCCAGCGTCACACCAAGACGGAGCGGTTCGCCTCCTCCCCATAGAAGTGTAACTATTGTTCGAGAAAGGGACGCTTCCATATACACAGCCGAGGAAGCGCCGCCAGCGGTGAAAAAATTACTAGAAGCATAGATGACAAGCACACTGAATGACTTCCTCGGCAAGCCTACTCAAGGAGCGGCTCAGAACGCCGCACCAGCAGAGGTAGTGACCACCTACGGACAAGCCGCTCCTCGCCAAACAGGTTACACTAACATTACTGTTGATGCAGGTAATGATGCACTCGCAGCCATACTGATAAAGATGGAGGAAATGGAAAATGAAAATAAGGCACTACGAGATCATATGAAGGAGCACCAGGAGAGGGTCGACAAGATACCCGGTGCCCCAAAACTCCTGCCCAAATGATACATCGGTCGGTTCGTAGAGTAACCATACAACGAGGAAGCGTCCCCACATCCCATCCCCAAAACCTTCAAAATACCTCCATATTTGAAAATATATGACAGCATGGCAGACCCTGAAGATCACATAATTCACTACGTCACGGCGGTGAAGGGCAATGACCTCTCAAAGGAGCAAGCGCCATCTGTATTATTAAATAAATTTGGTGAAACCCTAAAAGGGGGAGCCTTGACATGGTACTCATAGCTCCCAGCATGATCCATAACAACATTCGAAGCAATGGCCGATAAGTTTGTAACCGCCCACGCTGGAGCCAAAAAGGCCGAAGCCAGGGTGAGCGACATATCCGCCGTTAGACAGTCTCCTGGTGAAGGACTCAGAGAATTCATTGCCCGGTTCAACAGAGTCAGAATGAGCTTGCCAAATGTATCTGAAGGCATGGCCGTGGCGGCCTTCCAAAACGCGCTGAATAGAACTGGGTCGAGGGCGACCAAAAATTTNAAATTGTTGAGCAGGCTCATGAAGTACCCCCCCCCCCCCCACCACCACCACCACTTGGGAAGATATTCACAACGCCTACTGCACCAAAGTCCTGGCAGATGAGGAAGACCTCAATGGCTAACGTCAGTCCACACAGAATCAAGACGAGATCGCTGTAATGATACCCGGAGGGATCACCCAGGCCCACATCCCAATCGTGATAGGCACCAGCCTTATGTCAGAATGAAAATAATGCCACCTTCTCGCCATATGGAAGGGCCGACCAGCCCAAATACAGGGACTCAACGGAAAGACAAAGGTATGCCCCCACTTTTGTCTACTCACAATTTTTGTGTCTCCCCTTTAGAAATAGTGTACGCACTGGAAAAGCTCGGCCCAAAGGTGAAATGGCCGCAGAAGATGAAGTCCGACCCAAACACCAGAAGGTCAAATGCCCTCTGTTAGTTCCACCAGGAATGAGGCCACAAGACAGAAGACTGCATAACTTTACGACAAGAAGTGGTGAACATGCTCAACCAGGGACACCTAAAAGAACTGATGAGCGATCGGGGGAGAGCCAACTTTGGGAAAGGATGAGAACAACACCAAGGGCCCCCGAATCCGCCCTCCCCACCTGCACCATCCAGATCAGCATCGGCGGAGGCGACAAAGCCACAATTAGCCATGTGAAGTTCACCACCACGCACAAGCTGAAGCGGTCAATCACACATGAACGGTATGACGACCTCGAAGACAGTATCATCTGCGATAAGTCGGATACCCACGGTTTGAATTTCCCTCATCTTGATGCTCTTGTTATTACCTTACGAATTTTGGACACTGATGTAAGAATAATAATGGTTGACGATGCAAGCAGCGCGTGTATTATACTTCCTCGAGTTCTCGCCCAAATGAGACTCGAGGATAAGATAGTACCACGTTGCATAACACTGACAGGGTTCAACAATGCAGTTGAACGAATCTCAGGAGAAATAAGGCTACCCGTCCTGGCGGGGGGCGTCACCTTGGAGACAACATTCCATATCATGAACCAAGATATAACTTACAACGCCATCATAGGACGACCTTGGATACACGGCATGAGAGACATTCCATCCAGCCTTTATCAAGTAATCAAATTCTCGACCCCCTAGGGAATATTCAGCATCCGAGGCGAACATCGCACATCACAAGAATGCTACTGCATCGCCCGAGATTGTATGTACACCCAGCAGTTGAAAGGGACGAACTCGGAAGCAAAGCAATTACCAGAGTCAGGAACAAAACCCGACGAACAGAACGACGTCATCAAGGACCCGACACTGTGGAGGCCGCGGGGTCAACAGTAGAAGACCTCGACCCCGTCCAAATAGATAAAAATGACATCAACAAAAAGGCTTACATCGGCCACAAACTCTCTTAACCAGGTAAATTTCATGAATTTCTAACTAACAATGCAGACATATTCACTTTCTCCCATGCAGATATGTCAGTTATCTTGAAGGACATCGCCACACACAAAGTAAACGTAGACCCGCTCTACCCGCCAGTACGGCAAATGAGAAGGAAATTCAATGCCGCAATCAACGAAGTAGTCCGCGAAGAAGTAGAGAAACTACTAGCAAACGGCTCCATCAAAGAATCCAAGTACCCCCAATGGGTCGTCAACGTAGTCATGGTAAAGAAGAAAAACAAGAAGAGGCGCATGTGCGTAGACTTCACGGACCTAAACAAAGCATGCCCAAAGGAATCTTTCCCGCTGCCGCACATCGATCAACTCATCGATGCAACGGTAGGACACGACTTGCTAAGCTTCTTGGACGCCTATTCAGGATATAACCAGATCCTCATGGAAGAGCAGGACCAGGAAAAAACCACTTTCATAACTCACCAAGAGACTTACTGTTATCGAGTTATGCCGTTCGGATTGAAGAACACAGAAGCAACTTACCAAAGGCTGGTCACCAAGATGTTCAAAGAACAACTTGGCAAAATAATGGAAGTATACATAGACGATATGGTAGTCAAATCCGAAAGAAAAGAAGATCATATCGACCACCTGAAAGAATCCTTCGATACTAAGACAGTACGACATGAAGCTGAATCCCGAGAAATGCGCCTTCAGCGTAACCTCAGGCAAGTTCCTCGGCTTCCTGGTATCCAAAAGAGGCATCGAAGTCAACCCCGACTAGATCAAAGTTATCGAGGGAATACCCGAACTATTGACCAGCAAGGAACAAGTGCAAAAGCTGACCGACCGTATAGCCGCACTGTCAAGATTCATCTCACGATATTCCGACAGATGCGACAAATTCTTCAACGTCCTCAAAAAAGACAACGGACTCCAGTGGAACTCAGAATTTGTCGAAGCCTTAATACAACTGAAGGCATATCTGACCTCGCCTTCGCTGCTCGCCAAAGCCGAAGCCGGCGAACGCCTCCTGGTATACTTGGTTGTGTAAGAAGTAGCGGTAAGTGCAGTACTCGTCCGCGAAAACAAAGGTATGCAATCGCCCATCTATTATTTCAGTAAAACCCTGGTCGATGCTGAAATAAGGTACCCTCACCTCGAGAAGCTGGCCCTGGCCCTGGCACTGGTCACGGTTTCACGAAATCTCAGACCTTACTTTCAATTCCACGCCATAACGGAGGTCACGACCTTCCCACTTAGAAATATTTTACATAAACCCGAACTATCGAAAAGATTGGCCAAGTGGGCCATCGAACTAAGCAAGCACAATATCACATATCAGCCACGAACGACGATAAAGTCGAAGGTTCTAGCCGACTTCGTCGCCGACTTCAGCGCAAAGATAATGCCTAAAGCCGAACAGGAAGCCTCACGTACCATTTCCCTCTAACCTGACCTTTGGGTCTTACACACCGACGTCGCTTCTAACGCGTCAGGATCGGGACTGGGACTCGTACTTCAGTTCCCAATTGGCGAGGTAATCCTCCAGTCTATACGATGCCCCGATATGACTAACAATGAGGCCGAGTACGAGGCCTTAATTGCAGGACTAAAACTAGCCCTCAAATATGGAGCACGGGTCATCCTTCGGTGCGATTCGCAACTTGTCGCCAACCAAGTAACAGGGACTTATCAGAACAAGGAGCAAAGGCTACAAAAGTACCAAAAATAGAAATCCACAAGCTGCTGCCAGAATTCAACGAATGCCAGCTTGATCAAATACCTGGAGCTCAAAACACCGAGGCAGACAACCTCGCCAAGTTAGCAGCAGCCACAAAAAGCATAAATGGAAAGGAGAATGTCGTCACAGTACTCCACTCGTCATTAGATCAACTCGAGGTACACTCTGTGAACTTAACATGGGACTGGCTCAGCCGTATTATAACCTACTTGCAGGAGGGAACACTCCCACCAGACAAAAAAGAAGCTAGAAAGCTCCGAGTGCAGGCAGCTAGGTACAACATCATCGATAACGACTTATACGAAAGGACGTTTGGCGGTCCCTTGGCAAAATGCCTAGGGCCAAATCAAACCAGACGAGTACTCGAAGAAGTACACGAAGGCCATTGCGGTGCCCATACTAGTAATCGAGTACTTGCCATATGCCTCATACGGGCTGGCTACTATTGGCCCACCATGAAAAAAGAAGCCGTAGATTTCATCAAAAAGTGCGAACAATGTCAGAAGTACGCCCCCATGATACACCAAGCGGGCGAACACCTCCATTCAGTCATGTCACTCTGGCCATTCATCAAATGGGGAATGGACATCGTAGGACCACTCCCAGCAGGACGAGGTAATGTACGTTTCCTTTTAGTTTGACTGACTACTTCTCTAAATGGGTAGAAGCAGGTGCTTTCGCCCAAATACGTGAGTAGGAGGTCATAACATTCATATGGAGAAACATAATATGTCGCTTCGGCATCCCTAAGGAAATTAGCTGTGATAACAGACCACAGTTCACCAGGAAAAACACCATGAAATTCTTCGAGAAATGGCACATCAAGAGCATACTCTCCATGCCATATCATCCCGCCAGAAATGGTCAGGCCGAATCCTCAAACAAAACTATATTAAACATCATGAAAAGAAACTCGAAGACGCCAAGGGATTGTGGCCAGAACTGCTACCAGAAGTGCTATGTACATACCGCACTACGCCAAAGACAAGCACAGGAGAAACTCCATACTCTTTGGTCTACAACGCAGACGCAGTCATACCAGTCGAGGTCGGATAGCCAAGCTTGAGATACTCCAATGAAATCAGACCAAACAATGACGAGAGAAGAAAGCAAGACCTCGACGAGATAGAGGAACGGAGAGATATGGCATACATAAGAATGGTCGCCCAAAAACATAAAGCATAACGATACTACAACAAAAAGGCCAAAGTTCGACCACTCAAAGTCGGGGACTATGTACTCAAGGCTAAAACGCAGGCAAGCAAAGACCCAAGAGAGGGAAATCTAGGAACCAACTGGGACGGACAGTACGAAATCACCACAGCAGTTAATAAAGGATCATTCCAGTTAGAAACAATGGAAGGGAAACTGTTACCAAACAATTGGAACATCGCTAACCTCAAGTACTTCAACTTCTGAAAAAAGACGCCCTCTAAGCCGTACTCTTTTTCCCTCCCTCAGATTTTATCCCTAGATGGGTTTTTACCGAGGATGTTTTTAACGAGGCGATGAAAGGGGCACCTCAAAGTTCAAGTTGGTTATTCATCACTCCGCCTATCTTCTACTCCAGCCAGACCGATGAAGGGACTAGGTAGATGGAGAACCCCTCAAATGTATATGTTGAACAGAGTATGTAACATTCTCCAATGAAATAAATAAATCAATGTGCAACATTCTTTCGCACAACTCCAAATCTCTCCAAATCCTACATGTATTCGACTTCGCTCGAAACACTTACATTCGACCTCGCTCGAATCACTTACATTCGACCTCGCTCGAATCACTTACATTTGACCTCGCTCGAAATACTTACATTCGACCTCGCTCGAATCACTTACATTCGACCTCGCTCGAATCATTTACATTCGACCTCGCTCGAATTACTAAACATTCGACATCGCTCGAATAGTTTGCGTTCAACATCGCTCGAAATCATTCACACTCGGCAACGCTTGAACTTTCCTACGACCGGCCAAAGATTGACCCCAAGACAGCCTATGATCAGCCTACTAAGAACAACATCTCAACGAAATATAAAAAGTAACTAGAAGACAAAACATACAACAAAAGGTAGCCATTCCATTACAAACTGATCAGGTTACAAAACTTGTTTCTTTTACAAAGGGCTCGAGTGCACCCTCACAAAAAACAATCAAAAATCAAGCACAAGGCCTAAGTCGCGTCATCCCCTTCATCATATTCATTGTCGTACCAAGGATAGGAGGCAAGCCCATCCGTTGCATCGTCATCACCGTCGTCTCCACCGGGCGAATCGGGGGCATAGACACAAGCTTCACTGGCTGTCCGCGCCTTAGCATGAAAATTGGCGAGGTCCTCCTCGGAGACCTTCCCGGCAGCCCTCAAAGACCTGTATACGTCTATCTAAGCCTCAGCATGAACCCACATCTCATACAACTCCCACAGCACGCTCGCATCGGCAGAAGTTTGAGAAGTAGACGATCGGACCAGATGTTCCTTCTCAGCCCTTAGAATCACAATCTGCTCATTCAAAATTGCCAGTTCCGCCTCCAAACCCCTAATTTGCTCCTCCAATATCGCCACTGTGAGTGTTGAAGTCTCTGCTTCATTAGCCCGCTCAGACCTAAAGACGTGCAGGGTCCCCACCAAGTCTGTCACCTCCACCATCGAGGTCGTCCTGATTCTCTCCGCCAGGATCAACTCCTCGACCTTGGCACCCAACTCGGCCCTCGGATTGGAAGCTCTCGCCTCTCTCTGATCGAGCTCGACCTTCAAAGATACCACTCGCGCCTGGAGGTCTGAGTTCTCAGCCATTATCTTTCCCAATTCGAGCTCATCCTCCTTAGACTTCAACACTTCTTCTAGATCACTACACTGGATTATAGCATTCAGAATCTCCTCATCCTTCTCTTTCAACTCCTCATCCCTTCTCCTAATCTCATCACGCAGCTCCTGAAACTGCCCTTCCTTTCCAACGCTCCTAAGCACCTTTCGATACTTAGAGTGGTACTCTCTATATTTGGACTCCATCCTCCTATACTGAGCTACCCTCTCCTCCTCCCGTCGGTCACGTTCAATGTCGAGAATAAGAGTCTAGCAAACAAAAAGGAATAAGTTAGCCAAAATGAAGTGACACAAACGAAGCATACATAAGTGTAAGAAAAGCACTCACCCCCATAGCCATCCCAGAAATGCCAAGGGAAAGGTCGGCGTCCTTCAGCGTCTAAAACGTCTTAATCTCGACTTCGGCGCACAAAGGGGCGAATGACGGTGCCACGTGCTTTGTGTCAACCAAAAGGTTGAAGTCCACAGGTATGATAATGTGGCGGTTAGGACCCTCTGTCCTTATCTCCATGAGAGTCTTCCTCTTAGTGAAGGCCCGTACCTCGTCGGGCTCGATGTCAGAGCCCGAATCGACATCCTGCGCCGGAATCGCCACTTTTTCTCGCCCTCGACGTAAAGTGACCCTCCACAATCCGCACGAGCTCTTCACCGCTACCAACCTCCTCGACCCTGGAAGGCCTCTCCCTCATAACAGAATCGGACATAATAACCGCCTCTATGGTCGAAAACCACACCGACCCCGTCCCTAGAGTTGCGGCCTTTTCCGTTTCTTCGAAAATAATGGCCTTCCCCATTTCCACCCTTCGCCTCTTCCTCGGCAACGGTTCCTCACCATGAGAAGGTTCTTCAGTCAGAAGAAGAACCTGCTGAGGCGGGGCATCGTCGGGATCTACTACACCCGAAGGGACGGGTCCCTCTGCCCGCTGAATCTCGGCTTCACCTCGTACAGATTCAAAAAACGCGAACTCCATCCCAGCCGAAATCATCTTCTAACGGAAGGTGAGGGCAGGCATCTTTGCTTTCTTAGAAACCCGCCAACCTAACGCAAACAAGAATTCAAGTCAGAAAATGCTAAAGGACTCGACTAAACAAGGTAATGAGAGTACTTACAAAGTAGCACCTTCGGTCCAGAACGCTTATGAAAGAAAGACCAGTCACGAATCCCCACAACGTGGGGCAACACTCGAGCCAACCAATCCTCCATGTCCAGGACGAGGGAGGGAGAACGCTTTACAGCTGAAAATAAGAAGGCGATAAGCGCTTCAGAAGCCGAAGAGGAAAGAAAGTAACGAAGAACGAATGACGGAAAGTACGAGAAAATACTTATGATTGTAATTCCACTTCTCAAGAAACCCAGTCGGGCCCGCCACCAATTGATCAGTACTGACAAAGAAATATTTACGCCAGAATAACCGACTCTCCTTATCGTCCATCCCAACCACTAACCCTTTCGTCCCACTATTACGCAAGTGTATCATGGTGCCTCTGAAGAAGATAGGCGAGAATAGGTGCAAGAAGTGGCGAAGGTCGACCTCGCGACCAGCCAGTTCCGCATATTTGGTCAACATCAAGAAGACCTTATATAGGTAAGGAGAGAGTTGTGTTGGGCGGACGTTGTAGAAGCGGCAGAACTCTTCGGCCAACCTAGGGATAGGCAAGGTGTAGCCTATCGTGAATGGGTAGGCGTAGAAGGCACAAAACCCAGGATTGTGAACCTGAACTGTGTCGCCTCCCGCAGGGACGATCTCGAGGTAAGAAAGGATGCGATATTTAGCCCGCATCTCAGCAAATTCAGCCTCCCCCCATTCAGAAAGTTTAAATTCAAGAGCAGGTCCAGGCCCATTAGGGAAATCGTTCCTGGACACAGGGTTTTTGGGCACCACCTCTTCAACGGTGGGGCAATTGTCGTCTCCCTCAACTGAAATCCCTTCATCAGTAGGAAGGATAGCCATTGACAAAGGAGCGGCATCGGAAACATCGTCGTGACTATACAGAGAAGTCGACATGATGATTATAATGGGAGAAAGACGAAGTTAGTAATCAAGAAAGGGATTGAAAAAACTAGGAGAAAAGAGGTTACAAGAAGCAGACGAGAAAAGCACACACGAGAATGAATATCAGAGAAGAAAGAAACGGTGAAAATTTCAAATGAAAAACCCCTCCCCTATTTATAGGGCTGGGTGGCATCAAAATCGAGGCCAAAAGCTACCTACAACACGAGAATCGAAGCACCAACAGTGCAGACTCTGCATGGGGAAGACACATAATGATGACCCGCGCGACAATGACAACATCTGATGTCACTTGCGCCAATCACGGCCATAACAGGCATTAATTACCTGGTTTCGACCAAATTTCTTTCATAACGGACGCGGAGTAATCCACTCATCAAGGACGAGAGGTCCACGACCTTGATAAGCGGAGAGTCTAACTGTATTGGTCAAAATTTGGACCACACTTAATAACGTCGTGGCCGAGGTCGAAGCTTGGGTCGGCCAACATTTGGAGACGAAGGGTCTATCTTGAACGAGATCGGCGGTAGGTCGAGCAGAAGAAGTTCGTAATAACGGTAGGATAGTTCTAGACTCGAAAAAGGAATATTCTATCAGAATATTTCCTCCCTTGTACTTTTTAGGGTTCCCAAAGAATGTTCCCTGTATATAGGAAACTAAGGAGAGAAAAAAGGCAGCTGAAACTCTCTGAAAGAACACTTTGTAACACTAGCTATTGGAGATTATACACTCCTTGTCTTTTTCTATTGATTCCCAAGTTGAAAGACACATTTTTATATACTAGATCTTAGAACATAGTGTTCCATCTACGTTGCTTGTCATCTGCATTACTGACAAAGAGATAGTTGATCCTTAACACTTGATAGTTTGGGCGAGTTATCCTTTAATATTACATTTATTATCATTGAATGCATTTAATCTCCCTACTCACTTACGTATTTATTGTTAATCATTATCGGTATTTTTGTCTGCTATTTAATACTACGACGCTTTAATTTTATTCTATCCATCATCACGTTCATAGATCCGACAGTCATTAAGTTTAACTGGGATTAACCTTTCATTTATTTTTTAAATCTCTTATAGAAAGATTTATGACGTTTTTTATAAAACAGATATGATGTAATGTCATCCACCAAACACTCCATTAGTTATGCAACGTTTATTTTGGTCGTGCGCTGCCAACACAAACTATATTATTTTATGCATAAGTTTATGCTAGGATTAATTGCTCAAATTCCACAATCAACGATCCCTTTAAAGTGGGGTACAAGCCATTTATCTTGTAGATAAAAATTTATCATTTAATTATGCTTAAAATATATATTCTTACATTATTTTTTCACTCTTAATTAAAATTAAATTATTTAACTTAATGTAATTAAATATTATCTTTCCAAGTGGACCCCGGCTCTAGCTCTAGGTTTTTGCCCTCTCTGTTTTTGGTGTCAAGTGCCTTTCGCACATTTCCGTGGTAGGCTCCATGTTTCTTCATGTATTTTGGATGAGAGCCAAAGCTCTCTGTGTGTACTCGTTGCTTCTGCAGTGTAAGCAGTTTGCAGCGTGCAATACAGCCAAAGGGATAGTTAGGCGTTGGTTTGTCGGGAAATTCTTCATTCTTTGCCTCGCCATTTTTGTGACACTCTTTTCTGCTGCTTTTACGTGTAATTGTACTACACAAAAATTATGTCAATACATCATCATTTCACTGAACCCGAACTCTAATTACCACAACTGCGGAGGGTAAAGATCCGTAGTCTACATCGAATATAATATACCGAAGATTTAATTAAATACTCCTAATTAAAAGTGTGTTGACAACATATATTTTGAATAAGATAATCATACAATTAACTATGGTATCAGAAGTTCATAACACAAAAAGGTCCTGAATTCAAGTTTGACATATCCATTTTCAAGAGGAAAAAAAAAAAGAATAACTTTATAGTTTACATGTTTTAGCTAGCATGTTATATGTAGTAACTCTATATAAAAAAGATTGACACTATTTCCTTATTAGTTTGTTCCGAAAAGATTAAAATCTTTTAATATTTCCTTAATATGAAGCATTATAGTCATATAAATGTTGTGGCAGATTTTAGACCACAAATTCGAAAAGCTTTATAGCTACACAAGTATTATGGCTTATTTTCATCGCACTATGAGTAGAGTAGAGGATCTTTTGCCTTTCTCAGAAGACACATCTATCATATTCGTGTACAAGAATATAGAGATACATACGTTATGTTGTATACATCAGCTCACATGTTCTATTGAACATGCGATAAATAAGTTGATTTTATTTGTTAGATAACCTAGCTATGTGCACTGGTTGAAAGATGTCATGCATCAATTATGTACACTGTGCTATACAGTGCTATATATATATATACTATGTCCAGCTCGTAAAGTTAATTTGACACAGATGACGTGGTGAGGGGGGGGCTTTGGACATCATATTTATTTATAATTACATATATTTAAACATGAAAAGTAGAGTAGTGAAAAAAAGCCCTAACGCCTAATTATCTCAAAATATTAAATATGTAGTTAGTACAACTTTTCGTTTTAAGGTAGCTGATCCCTCCACATAAACTTTTTGGTGAAGTATTATATATTTCCAAACACCACATGCGATTGTACTGAAGAGTATCCTTTCTTTTGGCCCTATTCTATTTGTTTGGTTAGAGTAAATGTTAGTAGCTAGTTTCTATTTTTCTGAACAGTTGAAGTAAATTGAGATAACTCGACGAGAAAAAAGTAAGCTTCTTTCGGATGGATGAAAGTCTATGTCACAAAGTTGTACTCCATATCATCATTTAGAAAACTAGGACAGTTTACCAATTTTGTCAGTCTTCCATTTTGTGCTACTTAATTAAGAAAAATTTTCAAGTACAAAAATAAAACGAGCTGAGCTAGCTGTTTTGTGAAAATTAAAATATTTTTTATGCAAAAGGAGAATAAAGATACTTTGATTTCTTTTTTTAAAATGTATGTTATTGCGGAATAGTTACATAAAATAAATTATTACATATATTGACAACATAACACTTTTTTACACCAATAATAATTTAGATAACTTTCTATAGCAAATCTATAGTGTTCTCTTATTTTTTTAATTAAGTTGATATGTGTTGTGTTGTTTTTTAACTTCTTTTATTCTGTCAATGTATAAAATTTAAAACTTAAAATAATAAAGATGTAAAAGATTGTTAATTTCTTCGTCCCATTTCATTTGACATACTTTGACGAAACACAAAATTTATTTCTTTGTTTTAAGATTTTATAATTTAAACAAAATATAAATATGTGTGTAGTGATAAATTATTTTATTAAATTTAATAAAAAATTTAAAGTTAAATTTATTTTTAAAATAGAAAGTATCATTTAGGACCCACTAAATAGAAGAGTGCATAACATGATTGGAACGCAAAGAATATTTAATGATAGCCAAACCTTTTTATAAAAGTTTCGTTTATTTTAATATTTTTTTGTTGTTATAATAAAGTGATATTAACATATTGTAGCATAATATAACATGAAAAAATAGTTTTAAAGAAATCTTAATTATTAAATTGAAGTATTATTATAGAGGTTAAGTGTTGTCCAGAAATCTTACTTATGATAAAATAATCAAAAAATTATATTTTTTCTGTTTCAATTTAGATGACACATTTTTTTTATTAGTACGTTTAAAAAAGAATGACACATTTTTATAACTAAAAAAAATTTAATTTTAAATTTTTTATTTTATCTATTTTACTTTTAGTTAGAAGGTTTTATAATCACAAAAATATTTGAATCCACTAAATTTTTATCTTTTGAACTTTTACGATCACAACTTTTAAAAGTTTTTTAAATTTTGTATCGTATAACTAGCTCGTCTAAATTAAGACGGATACACGGAGGAGGGATGAATGATGAGGATTCTTTTTCACAAATCCTCTCACCTTATCGGAAGACGCTCACTGGTAGTAAAGGGTAAAGAAAAAGACTGCACAAAAAACATTGAGAGAAGGTAAGGTTATATATTTATATCTTTCTGACCTATCTTTCCCTACTACTACTAACCTTTCAACGCCAAAAACACAAAAGCAATCATAATGTTCTCTGAATCATCACCACCACCGAGACCAAAACCTCACCGCCGTCATCATTATTTCCACCACCAAACATCATTATTATCATCACCACTTTCTTATTCCAGCACTAACAAGAAGAACATCAGTACTAGTCGTCAGAAAAAACGTGCACATCTTCTTTTTCTTCTTGAGGATGATGATGATGACGACGAACAAGAGAGGAATAAAGAGTGTTTTTACTATTAATTTTGACTAGCTCTTCTCAAGACATTGAAATGAATGACTCTTCAAAAGTCACTTTTTTTTTCTGTGTGGGGGAATCAAGCTTCCTGGTCCGATCCGATCCTTTGCTATTTCAAGCAAAGCACTCACTTTAGTTTAATTTCTACAACTAGTTATATCCCTATATATATGGGTACTATTCTCTTTTCCAGCTTCTTCTTAATATAGATCCAGCCCTACGTACTAGATCGTTCTTTTGGATAACTGGTCAAGGTTTTGCTGGTTACTTTTGGTACTTCAACAAGACGGTTTTAATTATCAACGGCTGCAGGTCGGTTTGTATTTATTTGTAGTGTTTATTTTTATTTTTATTTTTATTTTTATTTTTAATTGAAGTTTTTAGGTGTGGTAAGTGTTGGTGCATCTCAGTTAAATGGATCTGCTTAATCCTAATTGTAAACCTCTAGTTTCGGAATAGTATACTTTCTAATGCTTTCGATCTACAATTGAGGCAGAGATTCTTGGATAGATCTTCAAAATATTATCATGAGAAATGAAGGTATTATCAAATCATACCTTCTAGTGAAATTAGGGTTTGATGAGCAGTAATGGCACGATCTCATCACTAATTTACTTAAACTAGTTTGGTAGAAAATTTTCTAGCTGCTACTGGGATATATACGTACTACTCCTGTAGGATTGCATTTGCTTAGACAAATTAAAATATAGGTATCCGTAGTAGTTGCAAGTGTATGAGAGCAATTATACGCATCCTTTGCATCTTGACTTTCTTGTACTTGTAAAAGAAATTTTTGTTTATAACTAGTCTTATTTTATTTATTAGTAGTGATTGGTCATGAGTATTAAGGGACAATGACTTACTGGGTCTTAGATTAAGTATTAGTTTCCATGTAATAGCAGAAGAAGAAATGATCACTTGGGGTTAATTATATAATCTTAGCAGTAATTATTGATGTATTAGCAAACGAACATGCTCTACATCCTTGGAAGTTATGATCATGAGCTTGCCAGTAATAGTATTGCTAAGTTTGGAAAATTTTCAGGTCGAGAGTTTTGCTTTACGTACGTGTGATTCACTCGGATTATTTGCCGTCATGTTGATCACCTTGTGAAATACCCATATTATTCAAGTTTGAGGATCGTAATGAAATTAAGATAGACTAGTATATGCATATGGAGTGCTACTTTTAGGTTAATATAGAATTGTTGGAGGATTAGCTAGGGATATAAAGTATACTTATTTCTTTGCATTGTTATTTAATTTGCACATCCAATAATCGTATGTTTAAATGAAGTGATATAGTATGTAATAACGCTAGCTAGCTGGTGGTTAATTAATCGTGACTAAGTGGCTTAAATTTAATTAGGTGCAAACACATGCCAGTGGCGTACGGTTTTAGTTTCACGAGTGTATCAGTACTCACTGGGCTTACTGCTTTCAAGCATCAAAGTCGATCAGTACACTCATGAGAAGGAAGCATTCCTTATACCCTTTTTCAATGTGGACGAATTTCGTTCTCATGTATGCAAGTGTTTCCTAGTCTCTGGTTTCTCTGTCTTTTTCAAACAAGTTGATGCCATTAAATTCACAAAGTTTTACCTTTTTCTGATACTGGAGAATATATACCAAGTTTAAGTCCTTTGATTTATATTATTATCCCTGGGTTACGTTCTTTTTTCTACTTCGTTCCCCTTTAAAAGATGCAAATGATCAGCAAAGTAGGTACTCGAATAACATAGGGCGCGTTGATTTAGTATTTAAACTTGTTGATTGAACCTTCAAAGTTTTTACACTAAATTCATTGTACTTTTATGGGCTCAGAATTTGAAATTGTGTTTATTCCATAGATATATCTATGTCGAAAATTAATATTGAGGTTAATTGAACTAGTAACACAAAAACTCCATCCGTCTTGGTGAATGTCAACCTTAATTTGTCAGTTAGCATGCAGCTGTGGTGGCTTCCATCGTCTTTCCTCAAGAGTAACATTTGAGCTCCTCATCGTCCTCGAGAGGGGCGAAGCCACCTTTTATAAAGGGTGGTCAATATTACGAAACATTAACTGTGTATATAAGTGAAATACTGATTTTAGATATATAAAATATATATTGAACATCCTTTATTTTTTTAGTTCTTTCAAGTTTGAACAACCTTGAAAACATTTCTGGCTTCGCAACTGCCTGTTGTTTGTAATAGAGCTAACTGATTTTGATTTTGTGGTGGGGAGGACGCAAATTTCCAATTAGGATTTGAAAATTTTGAGATATCCACCGCTCAAATGGTGTACATGTGGGTGGAAAACAAACTGGTAGTTGGAGCTGAAGAGGAAATAAGCATGCCAAGGAAGCTGCTTAGAAAGTTGCTCACAAATCAGTAGTTTAGCACGATTGTACTCATCACTGCTCATCATTTGCCTCTCGCTAGCTTTTTCTCTTTTACACTTTACAGCCTTCATTTACATATAACTCCACATATACAGCTTTCTTTAGTTTAATTTCTATGCAAAAATAATATTAATGTATACAATTATCTACTAGTTAAATTTCTGATGAACATTATTTGATCACCTAGTAAGATTAAGGATAAGTAATTTGCTATCTCCGGTTATACGTCAAGAGTATAGAACTTAAATTTATCTTAGTTTACATGAATCGTAAGAAGATTATTGATTTGAGCCTACTTTAATGGCTCTTGATAATACACACACACATTGTTATACGCTATATGGTCTTGAATATCTCATCCACGATGCATGTTCATTTAGTATTGATCGACACTGCCCCCTCCCTTCAAAAAAGGAAAAGGAAAAAGAAAAAAAAAGAAGAAGAATGAGACAGGCGCATCTGCGATTTGGAAGCGAAACGATTTTTCTTTGATCAAGGGTTTTTGCAAATATTTTTAAAGTATAAAATGTAAATGGGGATAGAGAACTAATCATCATACTTTGAATACCACGTTGAGCATCGGAATGAAATGTTTAACATTAAGGGATTCATATATATAACCGTGTTAATAGTTGATAATTAAGTTATTTTTCCGGTATAAAAATAGTAAATAGGAGTAATAATATTTTTAATAAAAATTGGGAAAAAATTTATACCAAATATTTAGATGCATTTGATCTTCAATTCTCATTCCGAAAAGGATTATTTTTCATGGAACAAATTAAAGAAGTATACAGTATAAGGAAAGAGCCTCCTAGATGAAGACTGTCCAACCTCTGTCTGTTAGTGTATGTACGTTAATTTTGTTTCGTTGGGCATAAGCAAATTGCCAGGCACTGCAAAATGATATATAATTATCCAACTTCAAGTAACAACGTCTAAAATTCAGATATACAGACGAACTTAAAGGGACAAGACAACAGAGCCAACGCGAAAAACAATAACCTAACAAATGTTTTCTGGTGTAATGTGGTGGACGAAACATCATTCTCAATTTAGCTTAGTTACAGGTTTTGTGGTACGTTGAGCCAGAATTTCATGATGTTAAAATGCTTTTCAGGGTTTAAAGTCGTAAAACAATAAATTGTTGCCGTCAACTCTATGTAAGAAGGCATAAAAACGTCATCATTTAATCACGAAAAGGCTGCTATAATTCTCCTTAAAATTATTACTAATGATGATGGTGGTCACTTGAAAGAAACATTTCATTTGTCTCTTAGCAAACTACTATATCTTATTACAATGAGGAGAATGTTACCTTGAATTTGGAAAAAGTAACATTCCTGACATTATTTATACATTTGGTAGCTGTAACACCCATCGCCGAAACACAATAGAAATGTTAAGGTATATAAATTAATAAGCTTTATATCTTAGTGATACGTCTTACGTTCAGAACGGACAATATCACTAACGCTTTGGGCTGTTATAGATGGTATCAGAGTCAGTTTGTATCAGCCTCGCCGATAGTAGGTCAGAGTTCAACTGAATTTAGGCAAATTCCGATTAGGCGGGCAAACCTCAGTGTTGAGTCTAGGTGAATCCCATGCAGTGGGGCAAACCTCAACGAGGACGCTGAGTCCATAAGAGGTGGTGTATGTAACACCCCAGGTTTTAGACAAAGTCCCACATCGGCAAAATACTAGAGGGATGCTGGGTATATAAGTTAAAAAGCCTTAGATCCTAGTGACGCGTTTCAAACCCGCGAAGGCCTAGGCCCAGAGCGAACAATATCACTAGCGGGCTGAATTGTTACTGTAACACTCCTCAAATTTATAAAAGTTTCGAGACACACTAATTATAGAATTAAATTATTATTTTTATTATTATTACTATTATTTTATCTTGCCTATATATATTCACTATAGGTTATACAATTAGAGAATTAATAATCTTAATATTAGTAATTACTAAAAGTATGTATAATTAAATACTACTTAAATCAAAAGAAGAAGAAAAAAGGAAAAGGAGAAACTAAGCCCATAAAGGGTTGTTGGCCAAACATAATAGCCTCAAAAGAGGTGTGAATAAACATTACCCAAAAGCAAACAGAATTAACATTCTGCTTGCTCGAGAAACAGAGGCAACAACTCAAGGCAACGAAAATTCTAGGGTTCTTCATAACTCGCTTATTTTTATACTCAGGTATATAAATTTATCTATTCTCAATTTTCCTGAAGTAGTAAAAGGTAGGAGTTGAAAAGTTAATTCCCTTCTTTCTCTATATCAACAATAAATTTCATGTTTAGGTGTAAAACTTTAAAATTGATTAAAATACACTGGTTATTGTAGAATCGATTGTTTGACTGGTGTCAATTGGACTGGGGCCTACGTATTGGCTCGAGAAGTTTTGAGGTGAGTTGATATAACTCTTTACCAAAGTGGTTTAACTCACAAAAGTATGCATACAAGGTGTTTGATTTATTGGCTAAAAGAGTGAATATGTACTTAATTGAAGTGAGTGAGTTCCTATTAGCTTAGAATTATTTTAGTTAAAGTTAGATGATTTATTTTGATATATGTGCATAAATTTTCAGATTTTTGTATTATTCTTATATGACATTTTCATGTTAAAAATCCATGAAAAAACAAGAATGTTTAGAATAATTTTGAATGTTTATTTCATTCTTATGCTATACCTTATATTTAAGAATTCTAGAATAAGTATGTTTGAAAGATTTAGACTTGAAATGTCACAAGAAGAAGTTTTAGAAAGAAAAGATTTTTGGGGGTATCCTTTATTCTGAGAAAGGGTCATCGTCCAGGTCGAGGGTTCTGACCAAGGCGTTGACTTCCTGAAACTACTTGTGCCGAAGTAGGGAGTACACGAGCCGAAGGTCTCGTTGCTGAAAATTTACTTACCCATACTAAGGTATGATACATGAGCGCTGAGAACCATGAAGCGAGTGGCACCTCGTGGATTGGGCCTATTCGATCAGGTTGGGATCGAACCTGTGTCGATCACACGGTGACTAAGACAAAAATAGGTCAAGATAGTTGGAACTCCAAAAGTATAAAGAGAAGTATTTTTTATTTTATTTTTTTTATTTTGAAAACGAAAAGAAATTCTTTTAGAATATTCATAAACTACTATTATGCAATTATTTTAGAATTGTTCTTAGAAACTTTATGTTTTCTATGTATTTAGAACCTTTGCTCATAATGTATATATTATTAAAGTTTCGTCCTTGTCGTTGAGACTCACTAAGTACAATGGATGGTACTGAAGTTCTCTTTTGGAAACCTACGTTGGTCTGCGGTACAACGTATGAACCGGTTTTGCAGGCGAACAGGCTACGGGTTAGGACTTCCATCTCTTCCAGTGCTATTGGTGAGCTCCACTTTTGTTCGTGGAGTATTCCTTAAATTCATATTTATTTAGCTATTTCTTTGTTTTCTTAGAGAACTGGCCAGGAAATCTCATGTCCTGAACAGTGCGTCAGTTTATCTGTAGAGGTTTCATAGACATAGTCGTGGAGTTAAAGATTCAGATATTTTTGATAATAACTTAGTAGTATTTCATTGTTTTCTATGAATAAAGTTTTGGAGTTGGTTTATTTTAGATATTTAGATTAATTAAAATAATTTGATTACAGTATTGCCTTATTGCATATAAAGTTTGAAGTTTAATAGATTTGATAAGCGCAGATGGTTCGCTCGGTCATGTTAAGTGATCGGGTGCCGGTCCCGGCTTGTTTAGAAAACGGATCGTGACAAACTTGGTATCATAGCCTTAGGTTTATGGAGTCCTAGGGGTCTATGAAGCCGTGTTAGTAGAGTCTTGTTTATGGGTATGAAGCGCGCCATACTTATAAACAGGAGGCTACAAGCATTTAGGAAAAGTCTCATTTTTTTCATATTTTAAATCGTGCAGTAGATCCTACCTCTAAGAAATTATCTAATGTATTCGTTTCTCCAAAACTCGCAGAAATGGCTCGTACTCGCAACTCTGTCACCGACACTCAGGATGTTGCTCAAGAAACTATTTCTACTATTGTGGCTCAAGGCAGAACAAAAAGGACTTTAACTCAGAAAAGGAAGGGTAAATCCACAAATGGGGTTCAAGAACCCCGGGTTGAACAGGAAGAAGGGGTGGAGCATGATGATCCAGTGCCTCAGGATCTAGTGCCGCCCCCAACAGCAGCTGCGGCTCAGACAGCTATATCTCCAGAGGTGGGTCAGATGTTTAATGCAGTCGACAGTGCTATGGAGATGTTTAAAGCCTTCATGGAAAACCAGAACGAGAGAAGAGATGAGATTCCACCTCAATCAAATAGACAAAACAATTTTGAGTCCTCAAGAGTGAATGAATTTTTGAAGTTGAGTCCTCCAGTGTTCCATGCTTCTATAGTTGATGAAGACCCAATGTTGTGGTTGGAGGGTGTCAAAAAATCCCTCCGAGCGATGAAAGCATTTGATGATGAAGTTGTGGAGCTGGCTGCGGCTGGCGCTTGGTTTGAGATGTGGGAAAAGGAAAGAGATGAAGATGATGGTCTACCTACTTGGGAAGAATTTTAAAAGGCCTCCATGGCTAACTTTATCCCAGAAGAGGAAAGGGAAGCTAAGGCTACAGAGTTCGAACAGCTCAAGCAAGGGAATAAAAATGTGCAAGAGTACTACATGGAATTTATAAGGTTGGCTAAGCATGCTCCTCACATGGTTCAGACAGAAAAATCAAAGATTCACAGGTTTGTTGGCGGTTTGAGTTATCACATTAAGGATACGATATCAGCTGCAGCGGTAGGGATGACAAACTTCTCCTCGATTGTGGGATTCGCCAAGCATTTAGAAAAAGACAAACAACAAAGGAGAGAAGAAAAAGGGCATAACAAGAAAGCTCGGACAACGGGCAAGTTTAATGGTACATCTAGCGGAGGCGGAAGGGATTCCTCTAATAAGGAGTCATTAGCACCAGCTCAGTTTAGTCATCAGTCAGGTGGTGGGTCTTCCTTCAGACGTACTCAGAGTTATGGAAACCAGTCTCGTCAGAATAAGAATTTTAGGACATCATCCTCACATAGCCAGAGTCATACTGAGCAACATTCAAATCAACAAGGTCTTTGTGGAACCTGTAAGCGGCAACATTCAGGTCAGTGCAAGTTCGGGTTTCATGGTTGTTATCATTGTGGAGACATTGGTCATATAAAGGCCAACTGCCCAAAATTGCGACGTAATTTCAGTGGTGGATCAACTCGTCCTTCTAGTTCCTCAGCTACTGCAGTTGCACCACCTCAGGCTCGTGGTTCTCATAATCAGACCGGGCATGGGGCAGGCAGAGGTCCAAATCGAGTTAATCAGGGAGGGGTACAACCTCGTTTGTTTTCTACACTTGATCGTCAGAGTGCAGAGGCATCTGCAGAAGTTATTACAGGTATACTTTTAGTCTGCTCACATAATGCTTATGCAATAATGGATCCAGGTTCAACGTTTTCATATGTGACTCCATACTTTGCAATTAACCTCGGGCTAGAACCTGAACAACTTAGTGAGCCATTCCTAGTATCTACTCCAGTTGGCGAGTCAGTGAAAGTCACAAGAGTCTATAGAGGTTGTATAGTTTTAGTACAAGGTCACAACACTAGGGCCAATCTCATAGAATTAGAAATGGTGTATTTCGATGTGATTATGGGTATGGATTGGTTGTCTTCCTGCTATGCCATGTTAGATTGTCATGCCAAGATAGTCAGGTTCCAGTTTCCAAATGAAGAAGTCTTAGAGTGAAAGGGTAGTTCAGCATCGCTTGTAGGTCTTTCTTACCTTAAGGCACAACGAATGATCGGTAAGGGGTGTATCGCCTATTTGGCTCACATCATTAATCCAGAATCAGAACTACCAGCTCTTCAGTCAGTGCCAATTGTTAGAGAATTTCCAAAAAAATTCCCAGATGACCTTCCCGGACTTCCTCCTGAAAGAATCATAGACTTTGGCATTGATCTCATGCGAGGCACTCAGCCCATATCTATACCTCCTTATTAGATGGCTCCTGCAGAACTTAATGAGTTGAGAGAACAGTTGAAAGACCTTCTTGACAAGGGCTTCATCAGGCCGAGTGTTTCACCATGGGGTGCCCTGGTCCTGTTTGTCAAGAAGAATGATGGGTCTCTCAGAATGTGCGTCGACTATCGGCAGTTGAATAAAGTTACCACAGAACAAGTACCCACTGCCAAGAATTGATGATTTATTTGACCAACTTCAGGGTGCAAAGTAATTTTCAAAAATAGACTTGAGGTCGGGGTACCATCAGTTGAGAATCAGAGAAGAAGATATATCTAAAACAGCCTTTAGAACTCACTACGGGCACTATGAATTTCTAGTAATGTCCTTCGGGTTGACAAATGCTCCATATGCATTCATGGACCTCATGAACAGAGTTTTCAAGACATTCCTTGATACCTTTATTATCGTGTTTATAGATGATATTTTGGTATACTCTAAGAGCAAGGATGAGCATGTCGAACACCTCAGGATAACCTTGCAGACCTTGAAGGAGAATGAGCTTTATGCCAAATTTTCAAAATGTGAGTTCTGGTTGCAGTCAGTGGCATTCTTAGGCCACGTGGCATCTAGTGAAGTGCATAAAAGTAGACCCTCAGAAGACAGAGGCAGTCAAGAACTGGCCTAGGCCGACGACGCCAACCGAAATCAGGAGTTTCTTGGGGTTAGCTGGCTACTATAGAAGGTTTGTAGAGGGGTTTTCCTCACTTGCAACTCCATTAACTAAGTTAACTCAGAAAGCAGTTAAGTTTCAGTGGTCAGACGCGTGTGAGCAAAGGTTTCAAGAGTTAAAGAAAAGGTTGACCATTGTACTTGTGTTAACCTTGCCGACAGGTTCGGGTGGGTTCACAGTGTATTGTGATGCCTCTAAAGTGGGTCTTGGTTGTGTTCTTATGAAAAATGGAAAAGTTATTGCCTATGCTTCCAGAAAGTTAAAGGATCATGAAAAGAACTACCCCACCCACGACTTGGAGCTTGCAGCAGTGGTGTTTGCATTAAAAATATGGAGACACTACCTTTATGGCGAGCATACTGAAGTGTTTACAGATCACAAAAGCCTCCAGTACATTTTCAAGAAAAAAGAATTAAATTTGAGACAGAGAAGGTGGCTCGAGCTCTTGAAAGATTATGACATCGATATCCTTTATCACCCGGGAAAAGCTAACGTGGTAGCGGATACACTTAGTAGGAAGTCAATGGGTGTCTTGGCCCATATTGCAGTACAAAGGCGAACTTTAGATCGAGAAATTCAAAAACTAGCAAATGATGGAATTAGATTGGATGAGACCGAAGAAGGAGGTATAACTGTTTATGCCTTAGCGCAATCCTCTCTAGTTGCGCATCTTAAGGCTAAGCAAGACGAAGATCTGTACTTAGTGAAGTTAAAAGAAGGAGTTAGAAACAAAGAAATCATCGCTTTCACTCTAGGAAGTGACAAAGTTTTGAAGTTGAACGATCGGTTATGTGTGCCTGATGTAGATGGTCTTAGGAAGGCCGTAATGGAAGAAGCTCACAGTTCGAGGTACTCTATCCACCCAGGTGCTACCAAAATGTATCTAGATTTGAAAGAGTTGTATTGGTGGAAAGGCATGAAGAAGCAAGTAGCAGATCATGTGGCTAAATGTTTGAATTGACAGCAAGTCAAAGCCGAGCACCAGAGGCCTGGTGGCCTAGCTCAAGATATAGAGATACCCCAGTGGAAGTGGGAGATGATTAATATGGATTTAGTAGTAGGTCTACCTCGCACATACCGTAAGCATGATTCAATTTGGGTTATTGTAGACCGACTGACAAAGTCCGCGCATTTCCTACCAGTAAAGACGACAGATTCTGCAGAGCAGTATGCGCAGTTGTACATTAAAGAAATAGTCAGATTGCATGGTACTCCAGTTTCAATCATATCTGACAAAGGCCATCAGTTCACGGCGCATTTTTGGCAAGCATTTCAGAAAAGATTAGGTACCAAGGTCATTTGAGCACCGCTTTCCATCCACAAACCGATGGCCAGGCAGAAAGGNCAGAAAAGATTAGGTACCAAGGTCAATTTGAGCACCGCTTTCCATCCACAGACCGATGGCCAGGCAGAAAGGACCATTCAGACTCTCGAAGATATGCTGCGAGCATGTGTTATAGATTTTAGAGGTAATTGGGATGATCACTTGCCACTTATAGAATTTGCTTACAATAACAGCTATCAGGCTAGCATCGGTATGGCTCCTTATGAAGCATTGTATGAGCGAAGATGTAGGTCTCCAGTGGGTTGGTTTGAACCAGCAGAGGTGCCGTTGATTGGCCCAGAGTTTTTTGTGAGGCCTTAGAGAAAGTTCAGCTAATCAGGGAAAGATTGAAAGCGGCTCAGAGTCGTCAAAAGTCCTATTCTAACAAGAGGCATCGTGACTTAGAGTTCATGGTTGGTGACAAGGTGTTTTTGAAAGAGTCACCAATGAAAGGAGTTATGAGGTTTGGTAAGAAGGGGAAACTTAGTCCTGGATTTATCGAACCTTATGAAATTCTAGAAAAGAAAGGAAATGTAGCTTATGAGCTAGTGCTTCCCGTTGAGTTTTCCTCTGTTCATCCCGTCTTTCATGTGTCTATGCTTAGAAAGTACATTTATCACGAGTCGCATTTACTTCCTGCCGATACCGTAGAAATTAAAGAAGGCTTCACTTATGAAGAACTACCTATAGAAATTCTCAATAGGCAAGTAAGAAAGTTGAGAATAAAAGATATAGCATCGGTAAAAGTTCTGTGGAGTAATCATGATTCAAAAGAGGCTACGTGGGAAGTCGAGGAAGATATGAGGAAGAAATATCCATATTTATTTGAGGAAAAAGGTATGTGAACCTAGGCTTGGTTTGACATATACTTTATTTATTAAATACAAGTTAGCATATGTTTATGTTCTTGCTAGATTATACTGAGTTGTTGAAGTAATTTAGTTTTTGTCAGAGTATATTTAGTTAGTTAACAATTTAGTGCCATGCCAGAGTACCTTTAACTCATTAAAGTGATTTACTTTTGCTAACGTGTTGTGCTTTAGATTCTTGTTGGTTATTGCGGTACCTCCTTGCCGGAGTGTGAGTAATTAATTTATGAGCTGTGTATGGTGCCTATGAATGGCCCATTATACTATATTTGGTTGTTGTCGGTGTAGTTGTGGTATTTGTGACAGGGATATTTTTTTGGATAGTCCAATTTACTAGGAAAACTCTGCCGAAATTTTTAAAAATTTAGGGAGTTAGCCAAAATTTTGAGTCCCGTGGAAGAATGAGTAGTGCTAAGAAAATTTAAGAGGTTCAAGGACCTAAGGAATGATTGTTAGCTTAAGAATAAGGCCCTAGCAACATTCGAGCACGAATATTTTTAAGGAGGGAAGATTGTAACACTCCTCAAATTTATAAAAAATTTGAGACACACTAATTATAGAATTAAATTATTATTACTATTATTTTATCTTGTCTATATATATATTCACTATAGGTTATACAATTAGAGAAATATTAATAATTTTAATATTAGTAATTACTAAAAGTATGTATAATTAAATACTACTTAAATCAAAAGAAAAAAACAAGGAAAAGGTGAAAATAAGCCCATAAAGGGCTGTTGGCCAAACATAATAGCCTCAAAATAGGCGTGAATAAACATTACCCAAGAGCAAACAGAATTAACATTTTGTTTGCTCGAGAAACAGAGGCAACAACCCAAGGCAACAAAAATTCTAGGGTTCTTCATAACTCGCTTATTTTTATACTCAGGTATATAAATTTCTCTATTCTCAATTACCCTGCAGTAGTAATAGGTAGGAGTTGAATAGTTAATTCTTTTCTTTCTCTATATCAACAATAAATTTCATGTTTAGGTGTAAAACTTTAAAATTGATTAAAATACACTGGTTATTGTAGAATCGATTGTTTGACGGGTGTCAATTGGACTGGGGCCTACGTATTGGCTCGAGAAGTTTTGAGTGAGTTGATATAACCCTTTACCAAAGTGGTTTAACTCACAAAAGTATGCATACAAGGTGTTTGATGAATTGGCTAAAAGAGTGAATATGTACTTAATTGAAGTGAGTGAGTTCCTATTAGCTTAGAATTATTTTAGTTAAAGTTAGATGATTTATTTTGATATATGTGCATAAATTTTCAGATTTTTGTGTTATTCTTATATGATATTTTCATGTTAAAAATCCATGAAAAAACAAGAATGTTTAGAATAATTTTGAATGTTTATTTCATTCTTATGCTCTACCTTACATTTAAGAATTCTAGAATAAGTATGTTTGAAAGATTTAGACTTGAAAAGTCACAAGAAGAAGTTTTAGAAAGAAAAGATTTTTGGGGGTAACCTTTATTCTGAGAAGGGGTCATTGTCCAGGCCGAGGGTTCTGAGCATTGACTTCCTGAAACTACTTGTGCCGAAGTAGGGATCACACGAGCCAAAGGTCTCGTTGCTGAGAATTTACTTACCCATGCTAAGGTATGATACACGAGCGCTAGAACCATGAAGCGAGTGGCACCTCGTGGATTGGGCCTATTCGATCAGGTTGGGATCGAACCCGTGCGGATCACACGGTGACTAAGACAGAAATAGGTCAAGATAGTTGGAACTCCCAAAGTATAAAGAGAAGTATTTTTTTTTTGAAAACGAAAAGAAATTCTTTTAGAATATTCATGAACTACTATTATGCAATTATTTTAAAATTGTTCTTAAAAACTTTATGTTTTCTATGCATTTAGAACATTTGCTCATAATGTATATATTATTGAAGTTTCGTCCTTGTCGTTGAGACTCACTAAGTACAATGGATGGTATTGACGTTCTCTTTTGGGAACCTACGTTGGTCTGCGGTACAACGTAGGAACCGGTTTCGCAGGCGAACATGCTACGGTTTAGGACTTCCATCTCTTCCAGTGCTATTGGTGAGCTCCACTTTTGTTCGTGGAGTATTCCTTAAATTCATATTTATCTAGCTATTTCTTTGTTTACTTAGAGAACTGGCCAGGAAATCTCATGTCTTGAGCAGTGCGTCAGTTTATCAGTAGAGGCTTCATAGACATAGTCGTGGGGTTAAGATTTAGATATTTTTTATAATAACGTAGTAGTATTTCATTGTTTTCTACGAATAAAGTTTTGGAGTTGGTTTATTTTAGATATTTAGATTAATTAAAAGAATTTGATTACAGTATTGCCTTATTGCATATAAAGTTTGAAGTTATAATAGATTTTATAAGCGGAGATGATTCGTTCGGTCATGTTAAGTGATCGGGTGCCGGTCCCGGCTTGTTTCGAAAATGAGTCTTATTTTTTTTTTCATACAATTAATAGGAGAGCCGAAAAAAGTTTATTGAACAATAATGATCTTTGTTTCGAACTTTTGATCTAACAATCAAATTGTAACTTTTTGCTTATCTAGTTGACTAAAGAAATATGTGATATTTTTAAGCATCCGTTTCATTCGTACATCGTCTTTTAAAAGAAAAGAAAATTTGACCAAGCCTGAGGTCAGGTCACTTGGCAATTAACACCTGGTGCGGGTGAAGTTCACAAATGACCTTAAATTTTTTACCATTGGGGCAGATCACCTGGTGAATGGATATAATTTCAAGTTTAATAAGGGACAAAATTACTTTTAACTTTTGACATTGAAGGTTTGGTCGTTGGTAAAGTGATCTACCTCAAAGGCCAAAATTTAAAGATCACCCTTTGTTTTTTTGGTAACAACGTAAATATTACCATTGCCAACATCAAACAATTACACTTATAGAGCATCTAAATCTGACCACAGACATTTAGACCTCCAACAAAACAGAAAAATCAACTAATTATAGAGAACTTGTCGAACTAAACTCTTACATTTTTATGCTTTCTTAGACTTCTGAAGTAACTCTAACCTTTCTATAACTTCCCTCTTAATTTGTATAACTACCTCTGCTCTATTTTACAGTTCTTCCTTGAAATTTTTTGTATTCCTAGCTCTCCAGGTATGGTATATCACTGCTACATTAGTTGCAGCTATCACTTCTTTTTTGAATTGTTTTCAATGCTTTCTTTTGATCATTTCCAACATTTGCTTGATTCCTGCAACCGGCACTGCTTGCCCTAGCCAAAGGTTAATATGTTATCTTACTGCATTGATCCAACTGCATTCAACAAACAAGTGGTCCTTTGTTTCCAGTTTATCCTCATTACACAAATTACAGTTTATATTATCAACCTGTAATTGCATCCCAATCAATCTGTCTTTAGTTAGCAGCCTCCCTAGTGTTGCAAGCCAACCAATAAACCTGTGTTTAGGCTGTGTTACAGCTGTCCAGATTAAGTCTGCAATCTCTAGTTTCTGCCGTCGGCCAATTATAGCAAGATAGATACTAGTGATTAAACATCTCCCTTCTGAAGTTAAAACATATTTGCCATGGGAGTACCATTCCTTCATCAGTTCTTTGATTGAGTTTAGCTTCCTCCGATACCAACTACTATCTATAGGAGGTGTATGTGCCCATATATCATGATCTGCTTTTATGTATACTCCGTGAACCCACCTTACCCATAGGGATTCCTTATTCAATGGCAGTTGCCATATTAGTTTACCTACTGAGGATCACCCCTTGTTTGTAGTGTTATATTTCTGCTATTTTCTGAATAGCAAGCATTGTAAACTTGAGGCCCAAACGACTATGGACCGAAGATATGGAATGAGTCTTACCTTAGTGAAGATCAGTGGAAAAGCCCAAGTGACCTCTATTTGTAGAGATTTTGTATAAGAGTTCAATCTCTCTCAGTCTAGCTCCAAGAATTGCCAGGTTTTTGCAATTCTATTTGCTGCTAAAGGATGCATTTTGCCTTTTGCTTCGCAGACAATTTCCTCGGAAGATATAACAGAAACAACAGCAAAACATGTGATGCTGCAACGTCCTATATTTTGCTTGCTTCAAATATTACATACTCCATTCCTTATGTACAAAATTCCTATGTAACATTCAACTAAAAATCCACATGCCTCTCATTGGTGCATTCTAATCATATGGAATGTGAATCATTATTCTTCATGTCTATTTGCAGCACATCTCGATATGTTCGTGAAAGCAGTTGGATACTTTGTTGATTAATGCTGGAGAGTTAGTATAACAGCATAGGTTAAGGTAAAATTTTCTGTGACTTGTGGTTCGTTCTTAGTTCAATGAAAAGGCTTGAAGAACGGAACGAATATCATATTCCTCCTTCACTTCTAATTTGGATAAGCAGTAACAAGAGAAAAATGA
Source organism: Nicotiana knightiana (assembly GCA_005239525.1). NCBI lineage: Eukaryota > Viridiplantae > Streptophyta > Magnoliopsida > Solanales > Solanaceae > Nicotiana > Nicotiana knightiana. The sequence continues at coordinate 5,261 of ML430142.1, read as the reverse complement.
CTAGCTACCTAGTCACTGAAGTGAAGCAAGGATACATCTGAGATTTACTGATCTGTCCAGGATACAGTATAAAACTTACATGTCCAGCCACTCTTAGAATCAAAAGAGCTAGACTTGTACAAGATATAACTTATTGTTTGTTCTACTTGGTATATAATACATTCTCACATGTCAATCTTGTTAGGTAGGCTACTAGAGTAGTTAACACTACAAGATCGACTGTTGACTTAAGTCATGCTCGCTTACAGTGGGTTAGTATTAGCTACTAACGACCATTGTCTTGCTCAAGCATAACTTCTGTATTCTTCATTTTCCATGTAAAAAGTCAAAGGACAATTATACAAGGAGCTTAGAATATCTTGCCGATATTCTTGCCACCATTTTGTCATGAAGGTACTCTGAGGCTGGAAAATCTCAGTGGATACTGTGTAGCTCCTTATTAATCTCATTACATATTCCCCAAAATTAACCAAATTCCTCCTTGAATTTTCCTTCTCTTCTGAACTCCCTTCTCTCAATCCTTTGGAAGCAATAATAGCTTCCTCCACATATGCCCAAAAGCAAGAATCCTCGCTGAGGTTAACAGCTTTCCTTCTGTCATTAGCAATTCCACCTATTTTGTCTTCGTTCATCCATTTCTCCAACAGTTTATAGTGCTCCGATCTTCCAAGATTTATATAATCTCTATTCCCTTTCATGTAGTATTCAGCTATCTCAAGTGGTTCAACCATCCTTCTATAGTTTGTCCCTCCATATAGCCAGCGAGTACGAAAAGCTGCTTCCTCTTTTTGTGGCAGTTTCTCTACTTCTGCAACCATTCTTTTCCAGTACTTGGTGAGGATTCTGTGGCGCTTGACAATTTCTTCTCTGCTTTTCACCACATCCCTACTTCCTGACCCTCTCTCTTTGAAACAAATATAGTAGCCTCCTTCATTCAAGGTGGCCTTCTTGTACCACTCTAGATAAGCCATATCTTCCTTTATTTTGCTTAGCTTCTTGCCGGGATCAAAAGCATTCCTCTTCTTCGCGAAAGATGCTTTCACCCTGTTCTCCATGTTACTAAGAAACCTCATGTTACTTGTTTGCTGCCACTGCAAATATATACATATAAAAGTTAGAAAAAGGAAAATACAGATTTAAAATTACGTTCCAACCAGTTTTATGAATGTTATCACTATTTTGTTTTACCTGTCCACCAATTCCAATTGCTTCTAGCTGTTGAATGATGCCTGCTTGAAGTTGATTCACTCCAAAGTCACTCAGCTGAGAAGTTCCCTTACAGATTACTCTATGCTTGAGGCATTCCAGAATCGGCCCATAATTGAAAATCAAGAAACCGTTGTCCTGTTGTTGGCCATTTGAGTTCATTACCATCATAAGATCCAAAACTGATTCAGATTCCTCAAAACAAGAGTAGTCTGAATCTGAACACAGCAGAAATGTACCAAATGGCCTGTAAACAAAAGACTGAGGAGTAGAACCAGAAAAGCCATTAGTAGGTGAGACTAAGAATCTAGGGATTGAATCTTGGTTTGAGACTACATGCAAAAAGCTTGAATTCCATGACGGACGTTCTGATATGGCTAATTGCAGGCCACTGTCACCAAGAAGGGGCGAACCAAAAGTGATGCAAGTGGGACGCTTATTATTGTCTTTTGGAGAAATGCTGTCAAGTAGCCAGAGAGTGAAGAGAGATGCCACCGAACCTCCCAAGGAATTTCCAGTGATTATTAGCGGACTGAAACGGCGCAACTGCACTCAATCAGAACGAAAAAAATATAATCAAGCTGAATATATGAATAACAAGGCTCCTGCAGCCAAAAAGTTGTTGTAGTTTGTAATCATTTCATCAAAGTTTGGCTTTTAGATGAGATGGTCACACAATTAAACATAATATCATAGCAAAAGAGATCACGAGTTCAAGTCTTATCATCACCCATTATCAAAAAAAGCACTGGCTTGGCCCATGATAAATCAAGGACCTGCACATGTGAGGGCACATTGAAGACATAATTATGTAACTAAAATTGTTCTCTCCTATACCTTAAGTTTCGAGATCAAGTGGTAATACAATTCAACAAAGAGAGGAAGTGTTTCTTTGCCTTGTAATCGAGTTTCAAGTTTTCAAGTTCTCTATCACCTGTTTCCAGTGTTACCATTCTAACATGTATGCTTATGGACTCAAGATGTTGGACAAATTTCTCAGTTTGTTTATAGAAAATTGCGCAATAATGACAAGAGTTTACAGGTGAAGTAATACAAATAAACAAGAAACATATCTTAGTTGACAACTGAAGAGAAGCACAATATTTGTAAATCCAAAAGGAGATCTCTTTTCATAGTGTATTGAAACCATATAATGAATCTTCTCCAAACTTCCAGCTCTCTTTATTTCTTAGAGATATTTATGGTCAATAATTTCCATGGCATACTGAAACTGACAAAATAACTAAATAATATATAGCACAAAGAGGCTGAATGAGGTGGCAGTACCTGTTCTTTGAGGGCAGAGAGCTCATTCAGTAGGGAGGCAAAAAGGGCTATTGACTCTTTGTGAAGTGAGAAATGAGGGTTGAGCTTAGTAGAAATGAAGTCAAAAGGAAGTTGGGAACCTTTAAGATCTTCTGAAGAGACCATGTCTTTATGAAGATGATGACCAGTAGTACAAGTAGGAGAGGATACAAAAGCAACAATAGCACCATTTGTATTATATGGGTAATAAACATTGAAAGCAATTGGAGCTGGATTTGTTGGATTATTCAAACCATAAGCATGACTAAGAAGGTCATCAATTGTAGCCCAAGAATCATGCAGTAGATCTGAGCTCACCACCAAATTTGCCAATTCTTGGCCACTACTAAACCTGTGAAACAAACAAAGATGAAAAGAAGTTGGTCATTTAGAATCTTGAACATTAAAGCAACTTTTTTGAGTATATGCACTTAAATATAGCCACACTCACAAGGAATCTTGACTCATATTCTTGGCCTTTGGAGTAAGTTGAAGAACCCCAAAATGCCTAACATCTAAATTTAAAGCATAGCAGTAGAAGATTCAGGAGCAGAAGTTGGTACTATACAAGGTTGACTTAAAGAGAAACAAATGAGAAAGGAATGAGGTAAAAGGACAAACAAGAAAATACCCAGAAACTAAAGGGATTGATGGTTTTAATTCCAGTGTTACTTGTGGACATGAAGTAGTAGAATGATAATCAGTTAAATTTCGCAGAGATTTCCTGCTACGCCATGCTTCAGCTTCCTTCCTTGAAAAAACTTTTTTTTCTTCTCAAACTTGAAATAGTCCTTTAAATTAATGCTTATTGTACTAAATTTAAAGGTGAATATGATATTTTAAGAGCGTGTTATTGGTGGGAGGAAGAGGATTCAATGGTTTCAAATAAGAGTATTATTTATTCAGTTTTATGCAGTCCGAATGAAATAGGCATTTGTAATTTAAACAAGCTTTACATGAGAAATCAAAAACATAAGTATCTAAATAATATATTGAGTGGTTACATATATTAACCGTGTAAAAAAATAAATTATTAGTATTCTTTAGCTTATTTACTTTTATCAGATTGCACGTTAATGTTTCCTCACATAAATTTGTATGTTATTTAATAAAAATAATTTTATTGTTTTTTATATAAATGGCTCATAGATTAGTTGCAAACTGTTGTGGCTGGTATTAAAGATTGAAATTTCCCAGTCAATGAACCACTAAATCTTGGTGTTTCATCGGATATTTCCTGCCCCTATAGGTTACGTGAAAAAATATTCTGAGTAGTTGGTATTAGGAATTAGCCAATGCGCCATGATTTTCAGTTTTTTAATTTAATTTTTAGGCCAAAAATTGTAAGTAGTGGTTAATTTTCAAATAGCATTCCTAAAAATGACTATTTGTGCACTTGCTCCTCTTTTTTAAGTAGTACTATTATCATGGGAAACTTACACCAATGTCCCAAATAAATCTCGATTTACCAACTTCTAGCCATTAGTCATAGACTTACTAAAAATAACCAACAAAAATTGAAAAATCAAATAAATAAGGTTTTTTCTTTCAAAGAATCACACGCAAAAATCACCTTCCATATTTTTAAGCGTGATTAGCAACATTAGATGCAAGACAGAAAGGAAATTTCATGGATGAGGTATCAAATAAGGTGATGAAATACAAAAAAAAAATACAATATTTCAAAAGTCTAAGCAAAAAAGGAACTTTTTCAATGAGTATAGTTGAAATTCATTGAAAATATATAGATAAGTCAATATACAAAATTTGAGGAAGGTTGGAGGTGATTTGAACTGGTTTTGTATCAAAATTCGTAATTAAATCGAGTTCAAAAAATTCTTTTGCGATACATGTATCACGCATGTATCTCACACAGAGGTATACATGTGATACATAATTGATACATATGTGATACACAAATGATACACAGTGTGATACACATATCATTTTTTTCATGTTCAGTTTTGTACTTCGAATTTTCAGTTCAAACCATCTCAAAACTTCACCAAACCATCACAAACTGAGATTGAAGCTCCTTAAGTTGTACCCAATTTATTCTAATAACACTCACTCAAAACAAAGCAAAAATTTGACATTTTTTTGCTACAAATAGCTAATATTAGTAATATTTTATGAATTGGCCAATTTTTATAATGAACTACTTATAAATGAACATAATTGGTAGTTTCCCTATTATTATTTGAAGAGTCAACGAGATCTTTTGTTGATCATATTTTTTGAAATATTATTTTAAATTATTACTATATTTGAATTATATTACTGTGTACTTATCTTTTTCTTCTGGTTTAATACGTGCTGTTGAAATTGAAAGAATTACAAGAAAATACACATGACTTCACACCATAACAAAAAATGGCTCATGCTTTTAAGGTTTATCCATCCTAGCTCATATTGTACATATTTTGAAAGGACTAGCAAATTCAAAACATGTGTTCTTACAACCATTGCTTCTAAAAGTTATGGAATTAAATTTGTGTTCTTACAACATTGCTTTCGCTCTCTTCTTCTCACATCCTCTACATATGCTTCAAGGGACTGTATATTTTCTGCTTCTCTTATGTTACCTGGTTGGAATGTAAGAAAACTGAAGCGTAGAAGTCCACCATTGAAGATCATTCAAAGCTTTGCTTTCGAAAATGTTTTTTTTTTATTTTGTTAGTTTTTTAGATTGAGTGTTGTTCCAATTGATTGAAAATATCAAAAGAAGTTCAAAATTTAAATTTGAAGTG
>ML430139.1:90753-102754 GCA_005239525.1 Nicotiana knightiana | reverse complement strand
GACATGGATATTGTCCGAGTGTTGTATTCCGGAGATGGATCTTCTCCGTGGGGCTGGACTGGCATTTTCCTCAGTACGGAGTGACTACGATCACCGGTGTTTATGCATATTCCGGGATGGAACTTCCCTGGGCCTGAGAGCCATATATAGTAAGTACTGGGCGGACTTCTGTGGAAGAGTTGTGAGCACTTTGTGCATTTTCACACTGTGACATGTTGGCACATAGAGCATATTGAGGCATATCTAGCATATTCTGTTGTTATTTTGTGATAAACTGTGAACATGCCTAAATTTTGTATGCTGATGATTAATTATTGAGATTTAGTCTGTCACTACCTCTCAGCCCATAGTTTGTGTTTGTTACTTCTGAGTTGGTGTACTCACGTTACCCCCTGCACCTCGTGTGCAGATCCAGGTACACCGGGACCCGGTAGTGGATACTGAGCAGCTGTCAGAGTTTCATTAGAGTCGTCGAGGTAGCTGTTGGCATCGCGACCTCGTCTTCTCTTTATTATTCTACCTATTGTTATTTATTTTGAGACTATGTTGTCCATTCTCCTCTTCCTTGCTTTATTTAATAGTCTCATGACTGAGTGACACCGGATCCGGGGTTGGAGATTTTAAAATTTGTTCAAATATTGTTTCAAAACTTAATATTATTAGTATTATCAATACTTTCGTTTAAAATTGTACTTTTTTTACTGGAAGTTGAATTTAGCTTAGATAAAATGGGTGGCTTGTCTGGTTCTACGACAGGCGCCATCACGACTCCGAAATAGGGTCGTGACAATTCCCCTGTATGCTGACTTTAAGAAGGTCCCATCAACTACTACAACTGGCCTACAATATTTTCAACCATTGATTGACGTACAAATCGCAACAAATACATACAAGAAATAGTCATCGTCGGTCTTCTTCAATTTAACTACCGACCCCGGATAAGTCTTCTCCAGAATATACAAATAACTAGGCAATCGACTGTAGGAGTCAGTAGGATGACCTCTCAAAAACTCCAAAGCCTTTTCCTTTGCTCTCCAAGCTTGCGTGTATGTTAAGTTCACACCGTGTTCAGACAACATATCAGTTTGTATGTATTTTGGTGTGTAAATTGTCTTAGGATCAACATATTTTGGTATAACCATGCTACCCACTACCATGGCAGTAGGTTTACGTTGTATGTATGTATTGTCCATCAAAGAGCATGTGTGCAAGTTGTTAAATTTTCGAACCTTGAACATTGTCGAATCATTTATGCTGGTTGACTTGAAGTGCCATGTACAATTTTTCCCAACACATACCAGGTAGTAGCTACAGAAAAAAAAATAATTTAAACAATAGTATGAAAAATGTAGCTTTTAAAAAAAAGGCTGTTTTAACATTGAAATAGCATATTTAACAATTTACATACAAAAAAACTACAAACTATCTATAATTTGTATTCAAAGATATCACAAAAAATGAAGAAGTAAAAAACTACAAATAAACTACAAATTAAACAAAAAATAATTTTTGACCATTGATCTGTTCTTACCTTCTAGCACTAGATCTTTCACCCTAAATTGGAACTTGTTCATGACAGAATAGTGCTTCATTGCACTGACAATTGTTTGCTTGTCTTTGTATACTTGGCCTACTTCAATAACAGTTGGTGTATTTTCTGTTATAATTATACTTTCATATTCCACTATCGCCGGAGATGTTGGCATATCAATTAAATTCAGTGTTCCAGATGAACCTGCAAAAAATTAAATCTAAATACAGTTATGAACTATATTGTAGTTATTTTATAGTAAAATTGTAGAAAGAATGAAATTCAATATTTATATTGATCTACACATGTTATGTAGTTTTTTGTAGAAATATTGTAGAAAAAATAAAACTCAATAGTAATATATATCTACACATGATATGTAGTTTTTTTGTTGAAAAATTGTAGAACAAATAAATATAAATAAATTTCACTACTGATGTAACAGATCAAACCTGCAATTGTGTTCGAATTAGAGATACTCAATTTCAAACCGAAATCACGCACTGTTATACATAGCGGATACATTCCTAAGCTTTTATTTTCTTTTTTCGTCTCCATGTATACTAGAACTCGCATATCATTCCTAATTTTCATTGGAGGACAATGTTCGTTGACAATGTATTTGATTTCGATTATTTTTTCTGATGTATCGTCATTAGATGCTATGTGATTGTAGAATTCAATAGGCTATAACTTGCATCTTCGCTGACTACAATTCCATCGACTTGAAAATCTCTGTATCTCCCAAATCTATCCCAATTCCCATTTAGCTGAAGCATAATAGCTATTTTCGACATAATTGTGCGTGATTTAGTAAAATTATAGCTAATTTATTTTATTTTGATTGTGAAATCAGAATATACAGTGAAAACTAGGGGTGTATATAGGTCGGGTTGGTTCGGATTTTCTAATTATCAAACCAAACTAATTGTATCGGGTTATTAAAATTAAATACCAAACCAAACCAATAAAAGTCGGGGTTTTTAATCTCGGTTTTTCTAGGATTTTTTCATAAAGTCTTCATAGCACAAAATGTAAAATATGTGCTTCACATATTTCTTTAATCCTAGTAAGACAGAACTATATAAGGTGTTTTCAATAAAATAACATAAATATGAGATGAGTCATGGCATTGTACTAACATATATATTCAACAATAAAGATAATAAAATCGTATAAAATAAATATTATTAATAAGCCATAATGTAAACAAACATAATTTAAAATTATAACTAATAAGTACTATTATTTACATGACTAACCACAAAAAGAAAAATAAGTTATACATTTTATCTAAACAATGGAAAAACTAAAAAATAGATATCCAGCACTATTTTCATTCATAGTACAATCGAATTGAATGTCTTTAATTAGTATTAATATTGATTTTATTTTAGTTTAAGATTTACTTTAGTTACCAACATTAATGTACTATAAAACTTATTGGAGCATCCAAAAATTATAAGTCCAAGCTTGAAATAATAGGTTAAAAGATAAAACTATGAAAAAGCTTAAGAAATATTTATAACCTACACACTATCATAAATATTTTTATGCATTAAATATATTTAAAACTTCTATACATATAATGTCGGGTTGGTTTGGTTTGGTTTGGTTTGACTTTTTTTAGTTAAAACCAAACCAAACCAAATATAGTCGGATTTTTTTTCCAACACCAAACCAAATCAAACCAAACCATAGTCGGGTTTTTTTTTCTCGGTTTGACTCGAATTATCGGGTGGTGCGGTTTGTCGGTTTCATTTGTACACCTCTAGTGAAAATAGAGTATTTTCGAAAAATAGAGTGCCGAAATTGTGAGAGAAACGAGCTTAATTAATAGCGAGATTTGCGTTGAAGAAAATCTGAAAGAATCCTTAATATCCCAAATTCGCGCGTCTATAAAAAAAATTATACAGCTGAAAAGATTCTGTTTTAAATGAGTTGTTTATATTTTATAGAAAAAATATGTCCAAGTTAAATAATATGCTAATTATAGACATTTTTGATAATATAATTTCATGTATGATATAGGAATGAATAAATCTCTATAGGTATCATCAAAAAAGAGGAAGACTAAGAACATTTTGTCCCGCCCACCCCCACAAAAGAAAATATCAATCCATGGATGATATCTTCCTTTTGCCATGGGGAGGATGCATTTGAGTATTTAGTGATTCATTTGGTCATTGATTTTTATAATAATGTTAATAATTGAGGTTATTCTAGCATAAATGCTGCTTTATGTACAAAAAAGCCCAAGACAACCCCACAATAGATTTGGCCACAAGAATAACTGACCAAATTGTAACACGTGCATCGATCTCAATAATCACCCTCTATTATTTGTTTAATTTAATTTATCGACGGAACCATTCTTTTTATATTTCTTTTGTTTTCTCTAATGTCAGATCGCTATCCAATGACTATGCAAAAGTTGCAACAAATGTTTTATTTCTAAAGAATTTGTATTTCTCCTTTTTCCCAATTGAGAAAGAAATAGATAATTTGATACGGTTCCTTGTGTGATGTTTGATGAAATATTGTAAGATTTAGCTTGAGGAAATTTGGAAATAAAAGATCAATCTAGCTATTTATCTGATACATATATAATTCTTATTATTAAATATAGAGCAGAAACTCAATCATTTATTTAATCCCCTCGTACGATACGATTTAAAAAGAATAAATATCTTATTATATTTTATACCTTATAGGAAATATTCCTTAGGGCTTGTCTGAAGGATAATGAATAATAATTTCGAGACAAATATGTTATTATTGTATCTCATATTTGGTTGGCTTTTGATTTCCGTATTAATTATTTATATGACAATTGTAATAACTTTTTGTATACTACATTAAATGTAGGATAACCATCCCAGAATTACTACTCCAAGAATACAACAACAAAATGATAAGTATGTTTTTCTCTTGAGTTCTTTCCCAAGGTCTTTTAAGCAAGCAAAAGTTAAAACTAAAAATATATCCAAGTTTATCTAATATAAAATCAAGCACCTATATTATATATTTTTATTTTTTATCCAACAAACTAAACATATACTATTAAATAGGCATGTACTAAATAATCCTTTCTATTTAATTCATGTAGTATAATCCTCACATTATAATCTCAATATAACTTGTGATATACCAAATAACCTCTTTATGTGTATCCTATGCAGTTGCATGACAAGTCATGAAATAAATTAAGAGCATATTAATCTTTTTGAGGTTCTCGCCTTGGAAGAAAAACAATATCATTTGGCTATTTAATTAACTGGTACACATATAATTCTTCTTATATTAAATATAGAACAGAAGCTCAATTCTCTACTCGTACAATATAATTCAATAAGGAATAAATATCACATTCTATTTTATAACTTAGCTTATAGGAAACGTTGTTTGTTTGATAACGTTAAAGGATAATATTTTGGGATAATATGTGATTATGGTACCCGACGTTGGGTTGAATTTTTATTTGTTTATAGATAATCTCAAGATTATTTATACCATTATTGTAAAATTATTTTTATATCATATTATGTGGGATAACCATCCGGAGATAAAAAAAATAAATATGACATCCTCTAAAGCTCTTCTTCCAAAGTCAATAAAAATAAAGTTAAAATTAAAAATAAAAGTTTATCTAACATAAAACTAAAACATGTTTAATTATTCAGTACATCTCATTTTTGTTCAATAAACTAAATATCTGTTAATAAAAAAATATCTATTGAATAATTCCATCATTTCATTCATATATTATAATCCTCACATTATAATTTCCATATAATTTGTTTACAAATCAAACAGCTTAATAGGTTTATGGTATGCAGTTGAATGACAAAACATGTAATAAATGAAGAGCATAATAATCTTTTTGAGGTTCTCAAAGTTGATTACACTTTAGGTCAAACAAATTAATTCAGTTAGGATTCTTTTATCTTGAAAAAGTAGTATTAGTTGTAGGCTAATTAGACGACAAAGAATCTGAGGGATGTTACATCATAGGATTACAATATAGTGTAAATTCGTTGGAATGTTCCTTTTTCTTTTTCTTCCTTACGAAAATTACCTTAGCAGTTATCTTTTCTTTTACCTAGTGTATATCTTTTATTTGGTAAATGTACAAGTATCTCATTATTGAAGAAATCACGATCATTCTCAATGGTTTTTGAAGTCAAATAGATTGAATTCTAGGGTGTGTTTGGTACGACGGAAAACATTTTCATTTTCCACTGTTTGGTTGCACAAGATAGTTTGAAAAATATTTTTTTAGATATCATATTTTTCTGAAATTGGAGGAAAATAACTTCACTAGAAAAAGTTAGGAAAACATTTTCCAAAAACTCCATCTACTCTCACATCTAACCCCAACCCCCACCTCCACAAACCCCCTCCCCCCCCTACATTTTTTTTAACTTTTCTTTTTTGTATTTTCGATTTTATGTTTTTCTGTTTCTTCGTTTTTCTTCACCCATCCCACACATCCCCTCCCCCCACTCCCCACCCCCCGGCAAATTTTATTTTATTTTATTTTTTATATTTTTAGTTTTGATTTTTTAATTTTTCAGTTTACATGTTCGAAATTTCACGAGTTCCAAAGTTATGAGTTTGGAGGTCTATGTGTTTGGAAGTTTGCGGGTTTAGAAATTATAAAGTTTACGGGTTCGAAAGTTTTGCGGTTCAGAAGTTTATGAAATTTGTGGGCTCGGAAGGTTGTTGGTTCGAAAGTTTATGGTTTCATATTTATTGAAGTCTCTATTGGTCTTATTCTTATTGTGCGCCTTGTGAGCGCGTTTGGATCCGCGAAGGCAATCGCTCGGATGTTCCCCTAACCCAACCCGGGAACGGACCGGAGGGAACCGCAGCATGGGGAATGTCCGCGTCTCGTCGCAAGGCTCATTTTGAGTTGTGGGTCATAAGGCGGGTATCTACATTATAATTTATGAATATTCTTGAGAAGTTATTTTCCTTAATTTGTGTACAAAACACTGAAAAATGAGTAAGATTACTACTTGTTTTTCAAAAAGTATTTTCTTGGAAACATTTTTCACGAAAAATATTTTTCATTATACCGAACACACCCCTAATCTAAATTAAACTGTAGAAGTTAAATACATGTAGTAGTTGTTTGCTGACAACTACGGCCAGGTTTGATATGGAAAAAATAGGAAAATTTATCTTGTATAACTTAACTTATACACTATATTTACGATAAATAAGTACGCTAAAATAATTATAATACATAGTTACGCTTTAGGTTTTATAGCAGATAACCCTACCTTGGATATGATTTCTCCAACTTTGTTGACTCTGAGTCCGTCTGTTGCCGCCGATAATTCCCCAATTTTTACTTCTTCTAAACAGTCGGTCCATGTCCCCGATCTATAAAAATTCTCCAGTTTCTCTTCTGAAGTTAATGGGACATTAGATGGACCAATTATTCTTCCTCGCCGAAGATGCAACCGAAAATGAAACAGCCGGCGATAAAATCACCATTGAATTACCCGACTAAATGTTTCAATTATTCTCTAGTAATTAGTCTCACAAATTAGTTCTAAGTGCTTCGACATCGCATCAATTTATGTTCGAGCAAATTCTCTTGCTTCAGAAATTACCTGCAATGATATGGATGATACACACATTACAGTAACAGCCGACGTCGAAGCTGAGTAGGATTATTTGAAAATTTAGTTTTGGGGGGGAAAGTAGTTATTTCTGTTTCTCTATTTTCACCATGTTTTTCATTTCAATTTCATATTCCAATTGTATAAGTAATACTTTGTAATAGAGGGAAGTCAAATCTTGGAAGCTAATACAGATTCTCTCTTCTTCTTCTGAATTCTCTCTCTTCTTTCTCTCTTTTCCCCTTCTTTTCTCTCGAGTCACTGTTCCTTTGCAGTGTTGATACCTTGTTGGTATCAATTGGTATCAGAGCCAATCGACCATGATGGGACCTCGATGAGTTGTGGACGATGTTCAAGGTGTTCCAGCTGCTAACCTCTAGGAACAGTATGAGGATTTAGCAGCTCAGCAATTGGATCTGCGAGCTATCATGGACAAGAAGCATTAGGTCAGGGTATTTTAGTGCTCTAAAAACTCCCTTGATAGAATGAAATTGCATCAGCAATCGAAGGATGGCGGTTTTACTTCGACTGATCGAGCTCACGCTGCTGCAACAGGTCAGGGTATTTTAGGCCCAAATCCTTACTATGTTTCTAACAATCGAAATCATAATCTGGTATTTCCTTGATTTAATGGTAAAAACTTAAAAAATCGGTTGTATCGAATTGAGTAGTATTTTGCTATGGATAATACTCCTCTCAATAAGAGAGTGAGGCTAGTAGCTATGAACTTGGATGATGATGCTTTGGCTTGGTATCAATCATTTTTGAAGTGTAGATGTGTACCCTGGGTTACCTGAATGGGAGGAGTACTTGGTTGTGCTGGTTGAAACATTTGGGGATGAGTTTGCAGATCCCATGCTTGAGTTAAAGTAGCTGAGACAAACTGGCTCTGTGAGGGAATTCCAGTTTGCTTTTGATAGGCTTGTTTCATAATGTAATTTGTCAGTAGATCAAGATATATCATGTTTCCAAGGTGGCATGAAGGAAGAGTTGGTTAATCCAATTATGATGCATGAACCCCAAACTCTCTCAAAAACCTATCGACTAGCCAGATTAGCTGAAGCTACTTTAGCAGCTAATGCTCGAACTATGAAACATTTTACTGCACCTACATATTCCTTTTCCAATAAAAAACCTCCTTATGAACTGCACCCTACCAAAACTCCTAACCAGCACTCCTCAACTCCCAACAAACTAACCTTGACAACTTTACACACTACTACTCCCAAAACTAGAAGATGATTTCACCAGCTGAGATGCAGGCCAAAAGAGCTCAGGGTTTATGTTATTTCTACAATGATAAGGACACACATGGACATAGGTGTTCCTTACCTAATCAAATTTTCACCATGGACCTAGAATATCCTGAGGGTGATATGGAAGAGGAACCTGTTAAGTCAAAGGGAACATCAACCACTGAGGAATGGGCTGTGTCTGATGGATATCCTCTCTTGATCTCCTTATGTGCTCTAAGTGGTCTTCAGGGAGCCCAAACTATCCATGTTATTGGATATACAACGACCCATTCATATATTGTTAGATGGGGGAAGTGACCATAACTTCATTGATGCTGAATCTGTACAAAGGTTGAGGTGTCACATTTCCCCAACTAAGCTGAGTTATGTCAGTCTGGGCAACAATACTATGGAGGCTACCTCTGGTGTAGTGAGAGACTTCCAATGGATACTACAAGGAACTACTTATACCATCAGACTTGATTGTCTTTCTTGTAGGGAAGTATAATTTGGTTTTGGGAGCCCTTTGAATGAAAGCATTGGGTCCTATCACTATGGATTACACTGAACTCACTATATCCTTTAACTACCAGGGAAAACATCATGTGTTGAAGGGAGTCACTGAAGACTGCAAGCTCTCAAGCTCTAAGGCTATAAATAAGAGTTGCACTAAAGATGTCCAATTTTTCATGTTACAAGTGTTTTCCCCTGCTACTATAAATGAGTGTAACAACCACTTTAATGCCCTTCATCTGCCTGTAGAGGAGCCTCTACTAGGATCACTCAAGAATCTGCTCGAATAGTATCAACAAATCTTCAAGGAGCCCACAACTTTGCCTCCTCAGAAGGGTGCTTTTGATCATAGAATTCCCTTATAAGAAGGGTCTAAAGCAGTCAACATCAGACCCTATAGATACTCCTCTATGAAGAAAGATATCATAAAGAAGCTGGTATTGGAAATATTACAGCAAGGTGTTATCCAATATAGCAATAGTACTTTTCTCTTCACCAGTGGTTCTAGTGGGGAAAAGTATGGATAATGGAGGTTGTGTGTTGATTATAGGGAGTTAAACCAATGCACAATTAAGGACAAGTTTCCCATTCCCATTATAGATGATTTTTTGGATGAACTTATTGGAGCTACAGTTTTTTTAAGATTGATCTAAGATCAGAGTACCATCATATTAGAATGGTACCTGAAGATATTCCAAAAACTACTTTCAAAACTCACTCGGGCCATTTTGAATACCTTCATGCCATTTGGTTTAACAAATGCTCCCTCTACATTTCAATGTCTTATGAATCATCTGTTCCAAAAGTTTTAAAGGAAATTTGTATTGGTTTTCTTTGATGACATTTTGATTTTAGTGTGCATTTACAAGACCATGTACAGCATATCCAACAAGTATTTGAAGTTATTGTGAACAACAACTTACTAGCTAAACACTCTAAATGTGTTTTTGGGATGGCAAAGGTGGAGTACTTGGGTTCATCTCTGCTGCAGGAGTTTCCACTGATCCAAAGAAGATTTTGGTTGTTCAACAATGGCATGTGCCTACTACTCTGAAGCAACCCAGGGGTTTTCTTGGTCTTGCTGGATATTATAGGAAGTTCATCAGGAATTATGGTCTTATCAGTCGACCTCTCACTAAGTTACTTAAGAACGATAGCTTCAAATGGTCCACCAGTGCTAAGCAAGCCTTCATTGCTCTGAAGATTTCATTAACCACTGCTCCTGTCTTGGCTTTGCCCAACTATTCTGCCCCTTTTTATGGTGGAAACCGATTCTAATGGAACAGGTATTGGGGTTGTACTCATGTAAGAGGGTTATCATGTGGCTTTCATCAGCAAAGGCTTAGCCCCTAGGCATACTGCTCTTTTTGTTTATGAGAGAGAACT
Source organism: Nicotiana knightiana (assembly GCA_005239525.1). Lineage (NCBI taxonomy): Eukaryota > Viridiplantae > Streptophyta > Magnoliopsida > Solanales > Solanaceae > Nicotiana > Nicotiana knightiana. The sequence continues at coordinate 92,456 of ML430139.1, read as the reverse complement.
GTTGGCTCTTTTTTTTTTGTGAGTAAGTGGTCACACTCTCTCATGGGTCAGCATTTCATTATAAAAACTGATCAGGAGGCCTTAAAGTATCTTCTAGAGCAGAAGATCCATACAAATTCTCAAATCTAGTGGATAGCCAAACTTTTACCCTTTGATTTTGAGATTCAATATAAGAAAGGAAAAGAGAACATAGATTTTGATTCTTTATCAAGGGTTCAAGGAGCTGAACTAATGTCATTGCTTGTTCCTTCTGTCTCCACTGAGTTATTGGAAGAGATCACTGGCAGTTGGTCTTCTGATCCTGAGTTGCATTCCTTGATCTTATCCTTACAACAGACCCCTAGAAACATTATACTTGGATCAATAACCAACTTAGAAGAAAAGGGAAGTTGGTGATAGGGAATGATGCTACCTTGCAAGCTAAGTTGCTTACCTTATGGCATTCCACCCCAGCAGGTGGCCATTCTGGCTTAGATGCCACTACCAGGAAGGTGTTAACCTATTTCTATTGGAAGGGTATCAGGAAGGACATTTCAACCTTCATTCAAAACGGCTCTACTTGCCAAAGGAATAAGTATGATACATCAGCTTCTCCTGGTCTTCTCCAACCTCTATCTATCCTACACTGCCTTGGACTGACATTACCATGGACTTTACTGAAGGAATGCCAAAGTCCAAAAGTAAGACAGTTATTTGGGTCATAGTTGATCGTTTAACCAAAAATGTTCACTCCATTGCTCTCACTATCCCCTATACTGCACAAACCTTGGTACCTATTTTCCCGAACAACATTTTTAAACTGCATGGATTCCCTGCTTCTATCGCTAGTGACAAAGACCCTATCTTTGTCAGTTCCTTTTGGAAGGAATTCCTCCCAGCTCAAGGTATTACTCTGCAAACCTCTACTGCATACCATCCTCAAAATGATGGCCAAAGTGAGGTGCTCAATAGGTGCCTCGAGACCTATTTGAGGTGCTTTTGCACTGACTCCCCTGTTGATTGGTCTTCTTTTTTGCCCTTAGTTGAATGGTTGGTACAACTCAAATCCACACTCATCCATTAAAACCTCTCCCTTTGAACTTCTATATGGACACCCTCCTCAATTACACTTCCATTCCTTCCTGGAGATTGTGAGTCCTCTTTTGTTGAAGATATCTTGCTAGTAAGGGAATTCAAACTTCAAATGGTCAAATTTCATTTACATAGGGCTCAACAACGAATGAAAGCCCAGGTTGATGCTCACAGATCTGGTAGAAGCTTTCATGTTGGTGATTGGGTGCTTATCAAGTTACAACATTATAGACAGTCTACTTTGACTGTTTCTCCTTATCACAAGATCACTTCTCGTTACTTTCACCCATATCCTATTGTTGAAAGGATTGGTGTTGTTGCCTATAAACTCCTGCTACCACCAGAGGTCCTTATCCACCCAACATTCCACATTTCTTAGCTCAAACTTTGCCATAACCTTCCTTTAGAGATTGTTCACCATCCTTTCCTCAACCTTTCCAGCCAGTTTTGCCCAGTCCTTGAGGCCATTCTTGCTAGAAATTTGATCAAAAGGGGTAACAAGGTTGTTGCACAATGCCTAGTCAAATGGTTCAACTTAGATGTGTATTATGCCACTTGGGTGTTGGCCTTTGCATTACGAACTCAATTTCAAGCTTTCACCCTTGAGGACAAGGGTGATCTTCATCGGGGGG